>JBBPFP011246264.1:0-10556 GCA_037974795.1 Kaempferia galanga
ATATAAAGTTAACATTTCTTGTAAAACTTCTAATTTAAATCTAGGATCTAAAGCAAATGCAATTAAATAAATTTCAGAAATAAAATAAAAATATTTTTCCCATTTAGTTTTCATAGCTAATATGCAAGAAGTTAAAGCTTCATTATTAATATGTCCATTTAAAATTAATACTATACTAGAAAAATTCACTAAAACTAAATGAGCAGTAGGATAATAAACATCAGAAAGTTATTTGGTTGCATCGTTAAATACTTTTAAATTTTCACAAATATTACCATAAATATTCTATTGTTGTAAAAATAAATATATATTAGTATTACCTTTTTGTACAAAAAAAAACATAATAAATCTTTATATGGAAATGAATCTTATAATAATTGATATATTGAATTTCAACGTGTTGGTACATCACGTAGAAATTTTTTAGGTCTCATTTCATTAGCTTTACAAAACCTACCTCATTGTTTCATCATAGATGGATGCAACCATAAATATAAAATTGTGATTCTAATTGATTAAATATAATTTTTTAAAAGTTTTAATCTATGTTAAACACATAAATTTAAAACATGACATACACAATGAATATAAAAAAATAAACCACCAATAACAGGTTGGCAAATAAATTTTAATTATTCTATAAAAGTGGTATTAGAACTAGCATTATCTAATTATATTGAAAATATTTTATGAGTTAATCTATATTTTTAAAATTAAATATAATAATTGTTGAACAGTATATGATTCATTAAAAACTCTATAAACTATTAATCTTTTTTGAAGGATACCAGAGCTATCAATCCAATGACAAGTCACACTCATATAAGAATGAGTTTGCCAATGATTACTCCAAATATCGAAATATAAAAAAACTTAGCCTGCCAGTTCAGGCCCTAAAGGAACTTAAATCGGCCACGCATCTTGCCAGGCCAATTCCGGTTTGACCGGGCTAACTGGGTCAACGAGTCACCCAACCCGTTGACCCGGGTAGGGTCCAGCCCGCTGACGATTGGGTTCGACCTGTGGCCAGCGTTGACCCAGGCTGGGTCCGACCCGTGGTCAGGTCTAAATAGAATGAGACAGAAAAGACATTTTTTACCATTTTACTCTCCTAAATATCTTTTACTTAAGAGCCTTGGCATTTTGCATTGAATTGAATTCTGTTTTTGACTTCTAAAAATATAAATTCTTCAATACGAAAGAACTCTTCATTTAAATGTTTCTCAACTTCATTTCACTCCTGCAGTATGACATCCTTGAATACCAAGAGATCCCTCGACCAAGAGCCTTATCATTTTGTATTGAAGTAGTTTCTAATTTTTTTCTTTGAAAGATATCACTTTTAGCTAGATCCTTGTTGATTCAACCAATATAGACAAATTTATTATGACTGAAAAGAGAGTAAAAAAATGTTATCCAATGGACATCTATAATTGAAAACAAATCATCCATACTGTAGAAAATATTTGCAAACTAGAAGTTAACCAACTTGCTACATCCTATACTGCAATTTTTTCCCCTTTAATTATACAGAAGTATTAGTGGTTCAGAGGCCTGTTTATGAAGTGTATTGAGGCCTCTAACAAATAAACAAATTGAAGCTTATTGTCTATATATATCATACCTTTGAACTTGGAAGACCTCATGTGATGTACAAGAAGTTCTACTGACTAAAACCGTGTGCTGTATCATTGTATGATGCTTCACCCAATGATCAACTGAAATCCAATTTAAATTAGCAGGGAGTCGAGGAACGAATCTTCCCTTGGTTCTTCCTTTGTTTCGGAGAACATGTTCCCCATGTGAGCTTGTTGCTGCTGCAGCAGCTGTTGTTGAGTTATGAATGAGTTGATTGAGTTCTGATAACCTAACCCATAATTCACTGCCGCATTCAGTCTTCCGTTGAAGGCATTGTTGGTCACAATTTGGTTGACGTGATTCATCATGACCGACGGGCGAATTGCCATGGCGACGCCATGGCAATCTGGCTGAGGCCGGGTGAGTAGCGGCGCACCACTGCCTCTGGCTGCAGGCACATCATGGTTGTGCTTGCCTTCGTATGTGGTGATCACTGATTTCGTATCATGGGATGCTCTCTCCACATGTTTCCTCACTGGGCAACCCATGGCGGTGCATTTGTAGTAACTCCTATCGATCAAACAAGTTCTAGTTAAGCACAGTTGATGGACACAAAGTTTAGGCTTCAATCATATAGACCAATATATAAAAGCAATGTTGCAACTCACCTTGGATTTGGATTCCCTTTCACCACCTTTTGTCCATATTTTCTCCATCGATATCCATCATCAAGGATGTCGATGTCACTCTGTGTCTGAACCACCACTCTGGGCTCTCTAACAGTTCTATTTCCCGGGCCTGGCACCCCTTCATTCTCACCTTCCGCCTTCCTGAAACAACTACGATTCATGGTGAGGCATGTTAAAAATTGATTGTGTTGGCATGAATCTTTAGTGTTTAGCGAAGTTTACCATCGCTTGGAGTCAGGTTCGTCTTCATCGAAATCATTGCCATCCTGATTATTCTTTTGGGAGCTCATGTCAACCTCATCGTCCCCAAACGACACCGATGAATTATCAGGCGTCTGAACTGAATCAATAGGCATGTCTGATTGCCCGCCGAAGGAGTTCTCAGAAGCTTTGGAAGGCACAGCACCCTGGAATGCTTGAGCCATAGCAACTGAATTCCTTCTGGTGGACTGAGGTTTTGGATGATTGTGAGTCCCCTTGTACACAATTTCAGTGATCTGCCCATCCAAGGATCTCTCCACCTTCTTCTTCGTCGGGCAATTAGGGTATGTGCACTTGTAGTAGCTTCGCGGGTTGTCACTTGCTTTGACTTGTTTCTGGCCATATTTCCTCCAATTGTATCCATCCTCCAACCTCCTCTGATCTTGAAGAGACACGGAAGGTTGAATTCCACCGCCATTGCTGGCTTGAGAGTTTGCCTGCCCTGGAGGCACAGCTTCAACTTTGATGCTGGATTTCAAGGAAGGTAGTTCAGGGTTGTTGCCGCTGGTCTCAAGGTGATTCCACTGTTTGACACAGAATTCACATCCAAATTAGCAACTTGAGCGACGATTCAATTAATCAAACCTTAGGGCGAGAGGGAAGAACTAGTACCGGAGAAATTGCAGCCAGGGAATTCTGATACGGTGCCGTCTGCAAGTTTTGTGGAATTGTGTTGGTATGGAAGGAGAAATCTTTTTTCTCGATGCTGTTGCCAAATTGAGAAGTAGCAGAGAAGAACCTCGAATTCAAAGCTTGTGCCGGAAAAGTCCCTGTAGTTGGAGATGGCAACATCTGTTCAACAAAATCAAGATGCTCAGTACAATTTTTAAGCACGAGATATTCTAATCAAGAAAAAAAAAGGGGAAAGAAAGCAATAGATTTCTGAATTATATTGCAATAAGAACAGATAGATCCAATATCCACGCAACAAGTGCCCAAATCATCAAAATCCAAGATTGTCTCCCTAAAACCGCATACTTCAGTGATCTACATAACCGCGTATAAACAAAAGCAAAAAAAAAAAAAATCCATTCAAGGTTGCTAATTTAATTCCTTACTGTGCAAATAAGCTTGATTGATTAGCAGGAAACAAAGAAATCAGTCATGGAAATCGACATCAAATTGACCTAAAAGAAGTAAGCATCGAGGCCACCTACATGAGAAGACGAGAGGAGAAGAGGGGAATCCAAGAGCTCGGCGGGGCTAAGCCCGGCGGGGATGGCGAAGCAGGAGGAAGCCGAGACGGGCGGTCGGGATATGGGCAGCGACGGTGGCGGTGCCGACTTGAACTTGGGCACTCCTCCTCCGCTCCCCTCGGAGTCCCTCCGGCCTCCGTCGTCGCCGGCTAGGAGCTCCGTGAAGGAGGAGCCGGTCTGCGAGAAGGCGAACGCCGACGTCCCGGTGGAGTTGACCGGCGAGTCCAAGCTTCCGGCGGAAGAAGCCATGAGAAGGGAAAGAGCAAGAAAGAGGGCGAATTTGGGGGATTTGAAGTGGGGAAGTCGCCGAGGGTTTAGAGAGAAAGGGACGAAGATTCGGACGAGGGACATCGAGAGCACGAAAGCCGGGGGCCATTTTGGTCAAAGCACGTGCGTTTACCGGATTGGGTGGCGGCTGACGGACGACACCGATGAGATCTACCTTATTTCTTAATTCTAATTTAATTTAACTTCCCAATAATATTAAATATGGCATTTCAAATCCTTTTTATAATTCACTCGATACTTCTATTCCCTATTGTTATTTATAATAATAATAATAATAAGAAAAAATTCGACCTATAATACATACGGCATGACGTGGAAGCTTACGTGTCGCTTGAACAACTACTTATTTATTTTTTTTTAAAAAAAAATGTTTCTAGAAAAAAGAACCTTCCGAGTTCCCAATGGCAAATTTGTCAATTTTGTAAAGAATGATGGACAAAGTCGTCATTTAAGTCGCTTGAAGCGGTGGAGTTGCGTCCGCACCAAGGCATTCGCGGGAATACGACGAGTTAGGTTTGGCGAGAAACCTTCTCTCACATCACTATCTCACCCCACCAATTAATTAATTAATTAACATTTTTAATTCAAAATATATAAAAAAAATTCATAATTGATAAGATGTACATCACTTAAATTGGTGGTATAAATCGACCTATTTGTGAATATTTTTATGTTAAAAAAATATATTTAAAATATATGTGGACTTCTAGACACTTGATTAATATTTATTGATTGCGCTAATGATAAAAAAAATAAAGGTGAAAGAAGAGAGTTAAATTAGATAATTTGATACCCTCGATTTTTTTAATATAATTTATATAATAAAAATAAAAAAAAAATGCTTGTGCTTCACGATGGGAGACAAGTGGCTTATTTAATGGAAGGAGCAACCATAAATGCGTTTAATGCCACATTTACAACGGACGCTTATCTTTTTTAATATCTTTCACATAACACGTCATATTTTTATTTTTAGAAAAAGGTAGGATCATAATAAATTTAAATATACCTTTTCTTTTAATTTTAAAAATTATTTTAGATCTTTGGATGGGTTTAGTAAACGATTATAAATGGATTGAAATTGAGTTTTTACACCTAGTTAATCTCACCGATTATCTTGGAATTCAATTAAATATTTTCATCCACAAAATAAGCAATATGACTACATTTAATGTCTCTTACAAGCTATCCTTAAATTATAGAAAAGAAAATAAATTATAAGATGAACTTGTAATCCATCGTTAATCATTAGGAAATGAACAGAGTTTTTATAAAGAGCATATGTTCATCTGGAATAAAAATTTATACACGAATCAACCTATCTTCTACCTTTTTTTTAAATATAGATTAATTAATCACAGGTGAAGTGTCCTTTATTAAAATTTGCATGCACGTGTGAAGCACGTGAAGAAGATTGGCAGAGAAGTGGAAGATCACGTTACACGTTTGGAAGATTTTTTAATTTAATTTCTTTTTTTTTAATTAACAGAAGGGACATTATATTATTGTCTCATGCACGTTGTGTTGCGTTAAGGCATCTCTTGGATTATTGAGAAGATACAAATATTTTAAGTTGGCATGAAACACCTTGACGTTTCGAGGATCTAATGATGCAATAGAAAGATCCTTAGAAGATTTTGTACACTTTGTTAAAGGATCTTTAGTACAATTGGAAGATCATTAGAAGATTTTTGTGTACTTTTTTTAAAGGAATTTTGAGTGTATGGCTGTGATTAATATTTTAAAATTTAAAAACAAATATTTTGATAATTTAAAAGGACTAAGATTAGGACAATAAACTAAACTAATGAAATCTGAGTGGTTTAAATTTGTTTGATAAAATAATCAAGTGAGTAAGTTTAAAATGTATCAAACTATTAAAATGATTATTAAAACTCAACTTTGTTTCTTTTTTATACATTTAAGTTTAATTAAATTTGACTTAAAGTTAATTTGTTTAAATATTATTGAACTCTTAATTGAAAACTATTTAAGTATTTAAAATTTTTATATTTTAAATTTATTTAATTAATAATTGAACTCTATAATATACATTTATTTATTCATTTTAAATTTTTTTTATTATTTAACATATTGATAAAAAAATTTATTGATAAATATGATTTTTTTTATCATTTATATTATTTATATTTATCATATTGATAAGAATTTTAATGATGAACATGATACTTAAACATTGTTCACATACATTGAGAAATTAAATTCATATGTATTCAAGTTTGTTTGTTTAATTTAATAAATTATTTGAGCTTATTCATTTAATTAATCTTTGAATGAACATGAATTTTATATATTGAATTAACAAAAATGAGATTGTATCAAACACTACATAAAACTTGTTCACGAAAGTTCATCTCATTTTCAGCCAACTAAGACGCATTTAAAAACAAATAAACAAACCTTCAAGGAACTACAAAGTCACATCCAGAAATCACATTTGTTTGTGTAAAAAAAACACACATACACAATTGAAAGATTAATGCACCCAAATACAACTTATTTACAAGAAACAGTCCTAAATGAGAAGCCTGGAAGAAGTTGCACAACTTGAAAATTACAATTTGTTCCTAACAATTGAACATACAATCCTTGGGAATCAAAACGTAAATAGTTGGTGTGTTGATGCACTGAAAATGGATCTGCAGGAAGAATAGAGAAGAAAATATATCCAATCAATTTCAGTGGAAACAAAAATAAAAGCAAGTGTTTTTACTAGAACAATGCTAAGCATGTTCAACAAAACTAATAGATAGATATATTTATCCTAGATAGAACTGCCCGAATGGCTTTAGGAAAAACCAATGATTTGTTTAACAATGAAGACGATTTTGTATGAGAGTGAAAAGTTTGATAAACATCCTTAATTTACATCATACTTGTTAAACAAATA
The DNA here is from genome assembly GCA_037974795.1 of Kaempferia galanga. Classification (NCBI taxonomy): domain Eukaryota; kingdom Viridiplantae; phylum Streptophyta; class Magnoliopsida; order Zingiberales; family Zingiberaceae; genus Kaempferia; species Kaempferia galanga. The sequence continues at coordinate 6,924 of JBBPFP011246264.1, forward strand.
CAAGGTCATGTTTATCCCTTTTAGTTTCACAACTGAACATATATCTGAGCTTATCTAATTGGTGCGCTTGGTTGAATTGATGGTCGAGTCGACATGTGTCTGACAGAACCTAGAGAACTAGTGACCTTGAGTTTCAATTCGGGTTTATCTCTGGTCCAGTTTTGATAACTATGGATATAAGAGTTTCTCTCTAGGTCATACAGTGCAACTACTTTCTTTTGAGAGTGATTCTACTTCATTGCATATATTGTCTTTCCCCATTCACTTGGAAGTCTGTCCAATCTTCGGAGCGTTCCACAATTTGTGTTCATGCTTTGTCGTCTTCGTCCTAACAATATATATAATTCACTTACCGTCATCGCGATTGTAGCTCTCTCATTTAAGACAAACATGTACACCGAAATTTACCAGGAGATAAAAGATGAAAGCCAGGAGCAGAAAGATAATTCACACCGATTTGCAAAAACAAAATCAAGCACTTAAAAGAAGCAATGGTGCTGTGAAGATCCACTTCGCTTGCTATCCAAAACATATACCTAAACCAATTTGAAGACAACCTTAAAGCCCAAAATCATGAAAATTATGAAACTAAATATTAACTACACTCAATTTCAACAAACTCGTATGCTAAAAAGCATTGTAAAGTTCACATTAGCGGAGCAAGCATCTACTTCATTCTTAAACTGCAGAGTAGAAAGTCTCCATAAAAGAATTTCTCCTTGTACTCCTGACTATTTACTTTGTGCGATCGGAAATTTCAGCCAAACAAACAAAATTACCAATAGAAGACAAATTTGTGTTCCTTGCTATTTGTCATGATCAATAAATTAAAAAAGGAATTAGCATTAATCTAAAGTAGTATAGATACAATAACAATTAAATTTTATCTTACTATATGGATCATTTTACGCCATTAATTATATCTCTCCGATACTTAAATAAATTTTATTTTACTATAACAACTCCGACTTTCTCTCTAATGCTCTCATTTCTTATTCTTATTCTGTCTATTCTCGTATGTCTACATATCAATCTTAATATCCTCATCTCTGCAACTCTCACTTCTGCTCATGCATTCGAGTCATAGCCCAACATTCAACTCCAAATAACATACCAGGTCTAACTGCGATTTTTTAGAACTTTCCTTTAAGTTTTAAAGGTACTCTACGATCACATAAAACAACCGACGCTCTCCTCCATTTCAACCATGCTGCTTGTATTCTATGTAACATATCTATGTTAATCCCTCCATTGTTTTGTAAAAATAATCCTAAATATTTAAAGCTCTCAGTTCCGGACAACTCGGCATCTCCTATCTTAACAATTGTCTCATTACGTTTAATATTGCTAAATTTAAATTCCATATATTCTGTCTTTATTCTACTAAACCTAAAACTTTTCCCTTCTATTGTTTCCTAACAAGATTCTAATTTAGCATTTACTCCTTCACGTGTTTCTCTACCAAAACAACATGCATACTGTGTCTTGGATGTGTGCAGTGAGTTCGTCCATAATTAGCGTAAAAAAGATAGGGACTTAGAGCTGGTCCTTGATGCAACCCTATTTTTATTACAAATGCTTCAATTACTCAGCCTGAAGTCTTCAGTACACCACGTACATATCCTTAATTAGTTCAATATATATTACGTTAACACTCTCTTTTCTAGAATTCTCCATATAATTTCTCTTGGGACTCTATCATAAATTTTTTCAAGTCAATAAATATTATGTGTAAATTTAATACCATATGTAGATCTTATTTTTGCTCATGATATTTTTCAATTATTTATATAAGAAAATGTATAACTTCTATTGTCGACCTTTTAGGCATGAGCCCAAATTGATTTTCGGTCACCGTGGTCTCCTTAATCTTTTTTCTATTATTTTTCCCAAAGTTTCATAATATGACTCATTAGTTTAATATCCATATATTTTGCACAATTTTATGTCTCCCTTATTCTTATATAAGGGAACTAGTACTTATCCTCCATTGATTCGACATCTTTTTCGTTTTCAATATCCGTTAAATAATTTTGTAAGTCATTCAATACCTTATTTTCCTAGACACTTCAATACCTCTATTAGAATATCATCTTGTCCAATAGTTTTTCTATTATACATCTCATTTAAAGCTTGTTCTATTTCTAAAGTTTGAATTCTACGATAAAATTTCAATTTCTATACTCATTTGACCTACTTAAATTGCCTAAATTAAGTTAGTCACCTAAACCTTTAAGTTGATGAAAATACCTCTTCCATTGCTCTTTTATTTCTCCATCATTTATTAGTACCCTATTACATTCTTCTTTAATGCATTTTACTTGGCTACGATCTCTTGTTTCCCTTTCTCTCACTTTAGCTATTCTATAAATATATCTTTCTTCTTCTTTTGTATCCAATTTTTTATATAATCGTTCAAAAATTTCATTCTTTGCTTCATTCATTACTTTCTTAGCGTCTTTCTTAGCTATTGTATATTTTAAAAATTTTTTTCATTCTTACAAATATATAATTCCTTATAAGTTATTCGTTTTCCTTCATTTTCTCTTACACTTTCTCATTCCACCACCAAGATTCCTTACTTAGTGGTGCATGTCCCTTTAACTCACCTAATACACTCTTAGCTATTATTTTCAACTTTGATACCATCTTATCTCATGTCATATTAGAGTCACCATATATTTCACTTAATGCTTGTACTCCTACCTTCTCCTTAAATATTTAAATATGTTTTGTTTCTCATCCTTTAACTTTCACCACTTAATTATAGGAGTCGTATATATTTTCCTTTTATTGATACTATGATTAAAGTCTTAAATATCTTTTGTTGTTCCAACACTACTAACCTATATTGGGTAATTAAGTTTTCTCTAAGAATGATCTTATAATCTTTACAAATCTTTTTATCTCTCTTCATAACCATAACAAAGTCAATTTACGATTTATTATTCCCACTTTTGAACATACCAAGTATTCTTCTTTTTCTTAAAAAACGTATTAGCTAGTATAAGATAAAATTCTATCGCAAAATCCAATATAGTTTTCCTGCTTCATTTTTTGTTCCAAACTCATAACTTCCATGCGTCCTCCCATATTCCTCACTTTACACTCTGATATGTGCATTTAGATTGTCTCCTATTAAAATCATTTCATTTAGTAGAATATTTTGTAATATATCATTTAAGTCGTTCCAAAATCTTAATTAGTTTCTTTATCTAATCCTACATAAGGTACATATATGTTAATTACATTCACAGCTTTTTTTGCCACTATTATCTTGAGAGTTATAATTCTATCCCCCTTTCTAACTACTCCAACAATTTCATCTTTTAACAAATTATCTACCAAAAAAAAATACTCACTCCATTTCTTGTTTTATAATTTCCTATATATCATAACTTAAAACCCGAGTTCTTTATCATTTTTTCTTCTTGTCTGTCTGTTTTGCCTCTTGTACACACAAAATACTAATTCTTTTCTTAATTATTGTATCTACTACCTTCATTGTAAACCATTTAACAAGGTGTTCCATATTCAAATCTTAGACTATTAGTCTTCTTATAATGTTTGTTCTTATCCCATTTATGGGGTGAGAACTCTTACCTATTTAACACTACACTCAAGTTCTCATGG
>JBBPFP011246374.1:0-10555 GCA_037974795.1 Kaempferia galanga
TAATATATTATATTAATATTAATATTAATAATTTCAATATTAATAATATTGATATATATTAATATTAATATATTAATATTAATATATATCAATATTATTAATGTCTTATAATAATAATAATAATAATTTATTAATAATATTAATAATTAATATCATAAATATTAATATATTTTATTAATTTTAATATTAATAATATTGATGTAAATATAATATAATATATTAATTATGTAGATTTTTGAGTGACAGATTGATATTTGATTGATCTGTAGGTTATTTTTGTCTCAATGGGTAAATATTAGGGGGTAATTTTATCTAAAAAAATTTCTTAACCCTGAAATCAAGAAAACCCCTTCTTTTCCAAGGTTTTCCGATTTCTGGTTGTATGACCAAATTGCTAACGTGTTAGTCATGCATCATGACTCGGAAATCGCCGATTACCTATACCAAACAAGGTTTTTGTTGATAACCTTGGATGGATAACCAAGGTTATTAATAATAACCTTGAACCAAGCACGCCCTATGTGTTTTAGAACCATGCTATTATCTGTACTCTTTTTCCTAATAATTTAAAGCTCCTAATTCTGGATAGAAGCTGTTGATTTACTAGTTGTTGCATTCTGACTTTGCTACCTTGTGCCTTACTGCATACAATTTGGTTACATAGCCCTTGTGTTTCTGCCTGTATATTTTGTGCTGTCCACTGTGTTAGCATATATGTCTTCATTAACAGTCAATATCTGCAGCAGGACCATTAATTATGCCATTTAGTTGCTATTTTTTTTTTTCTGATTGCATTACTTGAGTTGTCTGTATCTTTTGTGTTGTTTCAGGATTATATTACTGAGAGTGATAACTTAGTTTTACTACATGATCAAATTCGTGATTGTGACATCATCCTATCTCAAATGGAAACAATTCTTAGTGGTTTTCAGGTACGAATGTTTTCCTAGTTGAGCTGTAGGATTGTTTGAAGACCTTGTGGGGTTAATAAATAACTTGCATAGACCTCTTTCTGGAGATAGGTTGTTTTTTGTTATTTTTTCTGAGTGTTTTCTTTCTGTGGCGATAAACACTTTGTAATAGACATGACACCTACGTTTCTGATTTCCGCAGATAATATCAGATTAATGATGCTTTTCTGGCTATAAATTTTTTTGTTATCTGTAGTAGACCGGTTTTACGGTTAGCTGATTGACTTGTACCAATCACTTTTGTCATGAAAAATAATTAATTAGGAAGACAACTGCTTACTTATTATTAGTCATTACAATTTCCTGTTAAAACTGTGGTTCTTGGCATTGACTCTCAAAAAGTTCAAACAAGTATGGAATTGGTGTTTAAGGAAGTGCTGAAGAACATACCATAGATGGGAGGTTATGATGTGACAATCCTTTGCCATTCCTTATCTCACGATTTGAAGGAATGTGATGTCTTTCTTGATGCGGGTGAGATGGCAGTGAGACTTTATGCATTACTTTTAGATCATGTTACATGTAAATTGAAAGAAAGGAATTAAAGGGAGGAAATAGTGGATTCATGAATGGAAGGGAGAGAAAGGAAACATAGCAAAGATTTGGTTATTTCCAAGTATTAGAGAGTCCTCCTTTACCTGTTTGACCCCAAGGAATGAAGGGATTTCTATTGCATGATCCGAACAATTTTATCTTTTCTATTAGGGGTATTTTTGTTGTTCATAGGGTTAGAGTTTAAGTCTATTTAAACATCTATTTAGTTGTTTTGAGTTAGTTTTTGGATGAATAATACTTTCAGTCTTGCAGTTTATTTTTCTTTTCCCTATGGCCTGGTATTCTTTCGAATCAATAGGTTTTATAAGATTATTTCCTGCGTTTGTGTTCGAACCAACGGAATCAATACAACTCGCAGGATAATGGCTATTCTCCCCGATGCTAGTTGGTATTAGAGCGTTTAGATCCCATGGATGGTCGTCGTGATCATTGTCGTGACAGGTAGGTTCCGACTCAGAAAGCCTCGCACCGTGATAACTTAAGACTAGATACCTGAAGATCTATAGAGACAAGTTCCAGTATTAACTCAACATCTAGTGGCGCAAGATCTTAAAGGCTATAAGTTCTCTCATCTTAACTCCACTTTCACTTTTGAAAACTCCTATCGTAATCGCGAAAGCCGTGGTCGAGAGGAACAATACAGTGATATCGGTTTCCTGCTCGAGTTTTTTGGTATGCTACGGACCGAGGAATTCATTGGTTGACTTAACAAAGTGGAGATGATTTTTTGATTATAAGGAAGCACCATGTGAAAGTAAAGTTGGTTGCCATCAAATTCATGGGCCGAACATTTACGTGGTGGGAGCAGTTGTGACGATCACGTAATAGATAGGGCAAGGCCAATATCACTGATCGTGAGAAGATGAAGAAGAAGATAAAGAGTCTCTTACTTTCTTTCGGCTACACTCAGACTTTGTTTCAACGATGTTAGGTGTTGAGGATGGGTGCTAGATTGGTCAATGATTATGCGAAGGTAGTGGCGAGGCAGTTGAATGAGGTAGAATAAATTTGATCAGGATGATGAAGACAGTGATGACTTGGAGGAGGATGTAGTTCTTCAAATCTCTCATTTTGACATAGATCATGATGAGCATGAGATGGAAGATAACGAATTTGTTGAAGCTGTCTCGGAAGAAAAGGATGATGACAATGAAGAATCCGGATTTGAAATCGATGAGTTTGTTGAGCTTGTTATTGATACTTTTATGCAGAATATGCAATGTACAAATTATAATAAATGAAGATCTTGACAGACAATGTGAATTGGGTTCTGCTTTACAACATAGTGATAATCTAAATTTCAAGGTGACACCTTTTCTGTTCTTGCTATAAATTTTTCATTACTGTGGCCAACTCACGACTTGAATTTTGCGGAAGAATGCACTTGCAATTTCTTGTTTGGCTTTGGGGAGAACAAATAATGTCTACATGGCTTACAATTTGGTTCCATGCACTAAAACATTATTTTATTCAGGAATTTGAAAAATACAAGCAACAACTTGCATTAAGAATCTTTGTGCTTCTATTGAGGAGTCTTCTCCAACCACAAGTATGCTTCAACATAAGGATTGTGCGCTCTGTTTATATTGAGAACCCACAAGTAGTAGAATTCTTGACACATCCTAAATTCACTCTCACTATTAATATGAAGAAGGCTGATATTATTTGGACTAGCATGCAAGTAGATTTAGAAGTGAAGAAGTCTTTTGAATTAACAAACCATCAGTATACAGATTATGAGATAGAGAAGCTATTGAATACGATTGCTTACTAGTTCTTGACTTTTTGATCAATAAAGGAATTGAAGATTGTGATTCTAATATAATAGGAGCATTTGCTACTTATTTTTCAGTAGTCAAACGTGTTAGATTATATCTAGCACGCATCTGTCCACAATAACCATTGCATGGGTACCTCCTGATAATACTCTAATCTCGAGGATGAGTTTTTTTTTCAACACATTGATGTAGGAGGATTCAAACAATTTTGTCTTTTCTATTATGGGTATTTTCATCTTTCACAGGGTTAGTTTGAGTTTGAACATATATTTAGTTGTTTTTGAGTTAGTTTTTGGATGAATAATATTTTTGACGGGGTTGTTTTTTTCCCATTTCCCCTGGTATTCTTCAGAATCAATAGCTTTTAGAAGATTATTTTTGAAATTAATACAACTTGCAGGATAATCGTTATTCTACCCAACGTCAATTTCTGCTTGGATTCCCTTGAAATTGGATCCCTTCCTATGGAAACCATCAAAATCACCCCAAGGAAATGGAACCTTAGTTTTACTCTCTTTTACCTAAATATATTCATCATAACATTACTGTTACATTTTAGTTCCTCTAGTATATATATTTACAAATAGGTAAGTATTTTATTTTGTCCATAACACTTCCCCTTAAGCTGACTCAAAGATATAATGAAAATCTAGTTTTGTTATAATATACTTGATTCTAGGATCTCTGAATAAGGATATAGTAAATCTGCTAACTTTTCGAACAAATTATGTGACAACTTCATTGAATTGTTCTTTCTCTTTTTGGCACTTCCAATTAATCTTTGTATTTTTGTATTTTGTTCTCCTATAGAACACTAGATTTGAGATCATATTCATGATAGTTTGGTTCTCATAATACAATTTTATTGAATCTTTCGGAGCTTATCTCCAAAAATACCAAAAGAACATAGCTTGATGTGGAACTCCTATCTGTTGTAGATTTACCTAGTCAATACTAGTGTACCCATAACCAAGGCCACCTTAATTTTAAATTTTTGATATATGTGATCTTTCCCTATAGCATTCTAGTAGATTTGTCAAGGTTGCGTTCAATTGATCATAGCATTATACCTTAAGGAACATATCATGCTATTTGAAATAATATTTGGTCATGGAATGGTGAGGTATTTCAGTTTTTCAATGTCTCTAATACTTTCCTAGATTAGTCAATGGCTCCTCTTTTCCTGAAAACAATTTGACATTAGAATCTATTAGTTTAACTCGCCACATGCTAATTTTCTCAAGCATATCAAACACATATTTCGACTAGGAGATATAAATGTCCTGTCTTGAGTGAGCCACCTCTATAACAAGAAAATATCTCATGTCTGAAATTGTTGATGGAGATAGACTTTCAGCCTTGTAAAATCTTCATCAATTATAATAATAGCGTTCACATAGACAACAAGGAGAATAAACTTAGATGAGGAAGTAAAATGACAAGTGAAATGTAAGCATTACACACAATTTAGTAAAATAGATAGCATTAAACAAATTGAGATTAGTATGCGCTTCATTAAAGTACATATTGATGCTAATTTATGGTGTTAGAAGGCGATGCGTGGAGGAGGGAAATCACGAGAGGCTACTAGCTATTAGGATAGGGACTAGCGCATGCAGGAGGCTTTTTACTCAGCTTCTCTGAGTTTCGAACCCAGACCTCATGATGGCAACACTGCATGCACTAGCCACTAACCCAACCCATGGGGTCACGGGGTCGAGATTGATGCTAATTTAGTTACTACACCTTATGTTTCATGGAGCAATCACTTTATTGATGTACTTACAAAGGGGGTCTATCTATAGCTAAGTTTGGAATATTGATTCACCAACTTGAGGGGGCGTGTTAAATTTTTGGAATATTTCCTTAAATATCTTCTAGAATATTATTTAGGATGTCCCCGTTAGTGATTCATGTACGTAATAATCTTGCTTATTACTCTCCCTTTAGTCTTATTGCCCTCTATTTCTTTATTCTTATATCATCTCTTTATAGATTTATGATTTTATTTTGTGGGGAATGAACCATGGTTTAAAGTTTTTAGCTATACTAACGTTTCAATTTGTGTGGAATGATATGATTTCTATACCATATCGTACCATGTCGGTGCAATATTGGTACATTTTAAATACAAATATATTAGTTAAAAAATGTTTTGATTAATATTTGATTATTTATTGATGTTTATTATTGAGTTATGTTTGAAATATTGAATGTTGAATTGGAGTTTTGATATTATCTCATAAAATATTTGATGCTTATAGAGTAAAAAGTCAATTTAGGGTTAGTTGAAGTCCGCCAGGTGACATGACGGGATCAAGTATATATATTGTGGATAGATGGAGGGGAAAAAAATATAACTAGCATTTTAGATGGATTTTTTTTTTCTCCATCTCTTGGATGGATAAAGGGGCGAAAAATTAACAATAGTTAAATAGGTAAAAAGGTTTTTTCCTCTATGTTTACACTCGTCGAGGAAGGAGGAAAAAAAAATTAGTGCAGGACCAAAGAGGGATAGATGAAGGAGGGGGAAAAAATTAATGGAAGAAAGTTAACCATTGTTTTTTCCTCTCTTGGATGGATGAATGAGGAAAGCATTTAACGGATAAAGAGAAAAAAAAAAGAGAAAAGGAACAAAGAAATGAATTTACATTAAGGGGAGGAATTCAAATTAATCATAAAAATTTAAAAATTTAAAAAATTAAAAAATTAAAAATGGATGCCTTGATCTCACAGCTTCCTTTGCGACCTCATGGAGGACGCACAATGTTTCAGCTGCCTTTGCGATTGTGCCGATGCTGATCCACAGATGGAACGAAAAATTCCTACCATGACATGGCACATTATATAACACGGATTAATTCTTGTTCTGTAAATGATTGAGAGTTTCTTCTACACATCCCATAAGTAATAGCTTAGAAGTGCCTCCTGGTTCAAACATTATAGTAGTAGTCATGTTGCTGTTCAAAATGCTAGTTCTCTGTACGATAAAATAAAATAGCATTTATTGAGGTAATTTTTGCATATGAAACTTCTTTTGGATGCAAAAACATCCTTCAACAAAATTTCTATTCATGTGTATGGATATTGTGACACTCAAGATTAGTTCGCCTCCTTTATTGATCCACTAATTCCAAGGAAAGGCTTTAGTTGATCTATTTAATATCTTAATTCTGTTACCGAGTTAAAAATTTGTTGGTCTTTTTCAATTTTGTCCTTGATTTGTATCTTTACCGATTTAGAACATTTTATTGTAGGCAGAAATTGGTTCAATAAGCTCAGAGATAAAAAGTCTTCAAGAGAAATCAATGGATATGGGTCTGAAGCTGAAGAATAGAAAGGTATGGACATTTTTTGTACCTGTGTTGAATTGGATTTTCATTTCAAAATGTGATCAAACAATTTATTCTTTGATGATTATCCTTTCTTAATGTAAGAAAAATAATCTCTCATTTGCATTTTGACTCACAATTAGTCATAATATATTTTCTGTCTCTCTCTCTTTTTTTTTTGTCTACATCTTTACATAATGGCGAGGAAGTTTTAATTTGCAAAAGGAGGATGTAAACAATACTTCATATTTACAGGTCCATCAGCTTTACATGCGATCATAAAAACTGACTATCAAGGATCTAATATCTGCTCATTTGCAAATATTATACATTCTTATACTTCAGCCCCTGGCCTAACATAACTGAATATGTGTGCTGCTTATAATCTAAAACCCACTTTTTCAAGACACTATCCTCAGCATCAGATCCTTGGCTGAAATTTAGTAGAAAGTGAAACAGATATTCAGTTGTTAGTCCTCTCCAGACAGTTTCTCTTCTATAGAAGAACAAATATCCATCACTTTATTAACTTCCTGAACGCATACTGAAATTTGAGCTTCTTAGGATATTGCTTTACCAATTCAATTTGACAGCACATACTGAATGGTCCAGGCAAGATTTCCACTTTAGGTCGTTGGATCAGCATGCCCTTCTATCCTCCTGAATTTTATCCTTTGTGCCTCTTGAAAGCCATGTCTAGCAACCAACTTATCTTGCTGTTCTACATTTCATTTAACTAATAGCTAAATAGTCTTGTAAACTTTTACTTTTTATATCTCTAAGATATGCTTCTACGGTTACAGGGAGCAGAATCTAAACTTTCTAAATTTGTAGAAGACATTATTGTTCCCCCAAGAATGATTGACACTGTGATTGATGGGGAGGTAAGAGGTGTTATACGTTTATATTTTTTTACCTTATTATTAACGTACTCTGATATAACAAATTGATATGACATGAGAGCATATCGTGTCCTAAGTCCATTGTTGTTGGATCTTTTTGTACGATGATTATGCATTCATGCCTAAATGGATCTTAATGAAGTCCTTCAACCAAATTTTTTAAAGTTACATATTTATCCTTCTATCTATGAAACAGTCATACAGTGTTGGCTTAGTGGATAATCTATCTCACAAAAGAAGTCTGACAAGGCAATAACAATGAATTTTTGACAAGATAATTATTTGAGGTTCATTGAAATTTCTATGTATGTTGCATCTTTGTTTTTCCCCCCTCCAAGGCGGTAATGTTATATAAAGCTCATTGGTTAATCTGTCATATAAAGAAGCTCAACAGTAATGATTGTATGACAGACGAACTTTTTGAGGTTTATTGAAGTTTTGTATAGTGCATTTGTGTTCAATGATGGATAACGAACCATATGGCATACTCCAAGCAGTTGGTAAATATAGCTCTACAATTTGACAGTGATGATATCTGCAGTTTTTATGCTATAAACCAAGACATTTTTTTTTGGAAAAGCACACATTCAGTTTGTATTAGTAGTCACTATCCCTCCCAGAAATGCTATAATGTGACTGGTTGTTTTTCAGTCCTCTACACAGAAATAGAATTAATATTTTATGCAACTGTGAATCAATATAATATCTATTTTATATGGTGTTCTAGAACGTATGGTTAGTAAAAGTCTATATGACTATATTTGGTATATTTCTAGGTTATCCACCTGATAGGCGATAGGTTCCTAAAGCTTACTAGGTAAGAGTGGTCTAGGCATTTAACAACTATATATTACTAAATGGTGCAGGTTAATGAAGAATACCTCAGGACTCTAGCATTGCTGAGCAAAAAACTGAAATTCCTTGAAGTTGACTCCTTGGTCAAAGGGTCCAAAGCTCTTAAAGACATTCAACCTGAGCTAGAAAGGCTAAGGCAAAAGGCTGTTGCCAAGGTTTGTACATAGATATTTCATTTTCATGTTTTATATTTCAAGTTAGTGTTCTAATTATCAAAGTGGCAGTCTGCAATATGTGTTTTGTTGTTGAGTTTACCATATTATCAAGTTTTCTCCAGCATTTTCATGATGCTGCATTCCTGGTATGTTCATTCCATTAGATTTCCGAAACTATCCAACACTTGTCTTTGATTTCTAGCTAATGAATTGAATCATCAAAGACTATTCTCTATGGTTTATTTATTCCATGTTTTTGTAAAGTGTATATTCTAAATTGCATATGAAGATTGCAATACCTGAATAATTTAATATGAGAGAGAGAGAGAGAGAGTGAGAGAGAGTTGATACAAAACTTGATTCTACTCTCTTATCAAATGTAGGCTGAGTGTATGGACTTGTGTGCTATTTGTGTCAATTGAAGTGTTGGATGACTATGGAATCACTTAAGAACATTCAATATTTACTTAAGAACATTCAATATTTACTTGGTAGATGGACATTAGGCTGGATTTTGAAATTTACAGCATATTTATATCGGTATTATAAAGAGGTCTATATGGAGAAAATACATAATGAAATCCTTGGCCAATTGAATTGGAGCAGATATTACTGCATTCATGGATCAGAAATGCTATTTTTTTATTTTTTGTAATATAGTATTTTGTCTGTAAATATTCTAAACCAAAGGATGTAAATATAAATAGGACAATCAAGATATCTATGTAAAGGTAGAGCGAAACTACTTTGAGGATATGCCTAATAATTTTGTCAATAGTAAGCACTGTTGATTCCTTTTCCTTCAAAATTTTAGGGTGTGTTTCCTATGGAGGAACGAAAACGGGAAGTAAAATGTCAGAAACATTTTTCTAATTGAAATTTCTATTTTCTTTGGAGGAAAATTGGAGGGAAGCAAAATGCTGAGAAAATCTTTTTCCATTTTTCCTTTATATTCGTTTTGTTTGATTTGGGTGTGGAATGCTCACTTTTATGTGGAATATAAAGTGCAAATCCACACTTAAAAATTTAAATTTTATCTTCAAATCATTTATTATTATTATTATATATATATATGTGTGTGTGTGTGTGTGTGTGTGTGTGTGTGTGTATTTGAGAAATAAAGTTCTAACTTTTTTTTCCCTCTTCCTTCCGCCAAAAGAAATGGTCAGCTTGAAAATATTTCGCAATTTTATCGTGAGGCTTTAGCTCTGCCTTCCCAAATACAAACATAAATTAGTTGCTCAAGGGTGATCATGTCAAATAGTAATTGCAGTGGAAATAAAGCAAAAGTCACGCTAATCCATGGCCTATAACACGTTCAATGCATCATACTCGAATATCCACTAGAAATTTGCTCCTTCATGAAGCTGTCTTACAATCCCAACCTATGTTGTTTATAGTATTCTCTATTCTTTTAAAGTTTATAAATGTAAAATTTAAGTGACTTGGAGATTACTGAGAGCTTGAATTGAAGCCTTCCACTTTGATTGAAAGCCTTAGAGGCTTTGAGCATTTTATCATGTGTTCATAGCAGAGTTGGCATACTATTGTGCAAAGTTTTTGACATAAATCTCCCTAATAACTTATCTAATAAGTTCTCCAATAACCATATTTTGCCCGCTTCTTGTTGACTAGAAATACTCATCAATCGACTGATTGGCTATAAATTGAAGTCATCTTCTATTGCCTCAAATTCCAAGTAATTTTAGTGTACAAGTATGTGATTGCTTATCATTATCCATCAAATTTGTTGTCATTATTATCAACCATATTTGTGGCAAAATAATTCTCATAAATTCTCCTGTGCAATAATATTTGATCTCTTAGGTTGGTGAACCTTTTCTGATTCTGATGCTGAATACAAAGTAAAGTTCTTGAAGGCTTCATCTGGAGCTATGTTAATTGACTTGGAAATGATCCAACATTAGTTTGGATGTGGCTAACATTGTTGTGTCTAAAATTTTTAACGTAATCGATAATGCTGGATGTCGACTCGAAGTATTTGAG
>JBBPFP011246478.1:0-10552 GCA_037974795.1 Kaempferia galanga
CCTGATCTCTTGCCAGAATTGCACATTCGGACTTCAATCCGTCGGGAATCGAACATCCCGATTTCCTACCGGAATTGCACATCCAGATTTCAATCCATCAGGAATCGAACATTCTGATTTCCTACCGGAATAATATATCTGGACTTCAAACTACAATCTTGACAAAAACATTAGATCACATAGAGTCTAATTTTAATTCATTTGTCATTTATCAAAATATGAGTTTGATTATTAGTGCAAACTGCACCAACAATATCATTATTTATTGATGTGGCAGGTATATGCTTCATTATCTAAGAATCACTTATTACTTAAACAAAATAGGATTAAATAATATGATCTTAGGTAGATAATTAAGGTTATAAATAATAACTTTCAACCAAATATAACCTAGAGGTTGAGCGTAGATGAATGATCAGTTTATTGTATCGAAGTATTGAAATATATAGGTAAAAAATTATTAGGCTTTTTTATTCAATTAAAAAAATTGAACATCTTTTTAGTAAACATAAATTTGAATGAATACATAACATATTGTAGGTAATGTAACATAGATAATCTCAAATTAATTTCAGAAACTATTAAAAGCAAAAATACTCGACTAGGTGCATTTAGAGAAATCAAATATATACCTTCGGTGCATGAATGATTGGTCGAACGAACCCAAAATATTTCAGAATTTTCAAGGAGTACTTTGACAATTTCAATGTTTGAAAGGGTATATAAAACTGTAAATAATTTTAGGGGCCGAAAGTGAATTATTATTATTATTATTATTATTATTTCTCCGCGGCCGCTGCAGCTGACAAGCAGAGATTTCGTACAATGGATAGGGAGGGAAGGAGTAGCGGGCGAGTTTGAACTGTTGCTCTCTGAAGCCTCAACTTTTGTCGCTCTCAGCTCGAGTATCTGCCTCAGGTGCCTCCTCTAGTGGCTTCAATCGGATTATACTTGATGTTTTCATCGTTTTTGCTATGATTTAGCTATTGTTTTGAACAAGGTGGATGACGTTTGATCCAGCTAGGGTTTTGGAAACAGCCGTTTGAGACTATTCTTTCCCCTTCTGGTTTACCCTATGTCTGCCTCGCGTTTCGTGTATGTGATGAATTGTGGAGGAGATAGGGTTCCATAATTAGGTTTCTGCTTGCTGGAAATTGTTGTTTTTGTTTGCATTTTAATTTGCTCTTCATATCCTAAACTCAACTGTTTTCGTTATGCCGATGAATACGTTGCTCCTCTGCATTAAAGTTTCAATCTTTCCATGTTATTTAGGTGGAGTTTCGGTTCTAGTGTCGAAACCTGTTGGGATAGCAGAAGACAAACCATCATCTGAAGTGGGGGGAATTATGACGGAAAGTGGGTCTGCTCTGTCACCCGAGGGTAATACTTTTGTATCTGTTGATTCTGAGGAGTTGGACACTAAACCTAAAAGTGACAAAGTGGACAAGGCCACAATAGATAATGGATCTGGTTCTCCGGAACTGAGGAATGTTGTGTCTGAATCTCGAGATAAGGGAAATGACTGTGCAGTTAACAAAGATGAGAATGGTGGACAGAAGGAGATTGAAGAAAAGGACACTGCAAAAGAAAATGATATTGGACACTCAAAAGAAGACAGGACAATTGAGGATGCAAAACCTGTGCAAAATGAACATACTGTAGAAGAACCAAAAGAAGATGACACGATTGAGGATTCTGGACCTGTGCAAAAAGAAAGTACCTTAGAAGAATCAAAAGAAGATGACACGACTGAGGATGTAAGACCTCTGCAAAAAGAAAGTGCTATAGAAGAATCAAAAGAAAATGACATAACTGAGGATGCACGACCTCTACAAATGGAAAGTTCTACAGAAGAATCAAAAGAAGATGACGCAATTAAGGATGCAAGACCAGTGCAAAATGAGCATACTGTAGAAGAACCAAAAGAAGATGACACGATTGTGGATTCTGGACCTGTGCAAAAAGAAAGTACCTTAGAAGAATCAAAAGAAGATGACACGACTGAGGATGCAAGACCTCTGCAAAAAGAAAGAGCTATAGAAGAATCAAAAGAATATGATATAACTGAGGATGCACAACCTCTACAAATGGAAAGTTCTACAGAAGAATCAAAAGAAGATGACACAATTGAGGATGCAAGACCAGTGCAAAATGAAAATACTGTAGAAGAATCGAAAGGAGATGACATAGTTGAGGATTCTAGATCTGTGCAAAATGAAAGTACTTCACAAGATTCAAAAGATGACGACACAGCTAAAGATGTGAGACCTGTGCAGAAAGACAGTGCTGTAGAAGAATCAAAACAAGACGACATAACTGAGTATGCACGGCCTATGCAAAAAGAAAGTATTATAGAAGAATCAAAAGAAGATGACACAATTAAGGAGTCAAGACCTCTGCAAAAAGAAATTACGACAGAAGAATTGAAAGATGACAATAGAATTGAGGGTGTGGATACAATGGCCAAACAGAATGATATTGAAAAAACAAAAGACAAAAATGAGAATGAGGATACAATTGATACTATTGAGGATACGGAAATGGTTGAGGAAGAAGCTGACAAAGCAGCAAAGGGTGTGACAATTACCACTGCAAAATCAAATGATGTAGAAGAATCAAAAGAAGGTATCAGAACTGAGGACCCAAGTACTGCCAAATCTGAGGATGGGAAAAAGACTGATGCAGAAGGTGATAAAATAATGGCTGTTGAGGATGGAAAAATGATTGTTGTGGAAGGTGATAAAGCAATCACGGCTGTGGATGTGGAAATGGTAGATGCAGAGGATGAAAAAATTGAAGGAGTGGACAACGAAGAGGTGGGCGTGAAGCAAGAACCAAAGCAGGGAGAACTAAAAAATCATATGGAGGTTGAAGAAAATGGTAATACTGAACAGAAGGATAACCAGGATAATGAAGCTGTAGGGTATAAAAGAAAAAGATCGCAGGCTCAAATTAAAAAGAGAAAAGGAGATGTAAGTGTGACAAAAGCCAAGGAGTTACTAAATAGTCCTATCTCTTCATCCATTGAACGTCCTGTGCGTGAAAGAAAAGCTGTAGAGAGATTGGTAGAAGTAATTGAAAATGGGGCATCAAGGGAGTTCCAAGTTGAAAAGGTATTTTATTATGCATTTACTTTTCTCTTAATCTTGCCTTTTGAGGTTTCTATTTTAATCAATGGATATCTGAGATATCTCTTGTTACAGGGACGTGGCACTCCATTGAAGGATATACCAAGTGGTATGCTATTTATGATATATTCCAATTTAGAAGTTTCATATTGACATTAAAATGGAAACTTTTTGTTTTCTTGAATTTTGTTATGTTCTCCTTTTTGCATCAACAAATTGTTTCGTATTCGAAGGAATTTCTTATATATGACTGAGCTTATCAGTATGTGTGCTCAAGTATCTTGTTACCAATTCATTTTTTTTTATTCATTAACTTTGTAAGACTTCATTATTTTGCTAATTGTCAAATTTGTTTTTAAATTTTTTAGATAAATACAATTATCTTTAGAAATGGTTGTTTGTGCTTCAATTGGTTGTCATGCAGCATTGTTTTCACGATTATGTATGATTTTGTGTGTTTCCTTTTTGCACCAAGAAATTGTCTCTTATTTGGAGGAACTTCTTGTATATGACTGTCCTTGTCAGTTGGTTTATATGCTTAAATGTCTTATTACCAATTCATTTATTGTGGTTCTTTACCTTCGTAACCAACATTCCTTATAAATTGATTGTTTTGCTCCTTGTCAAATTTATTTTGCCATTTATTAGATAAACACAATTTCCTTCAGAGATGGTTGTTCATGCTTCGCTTAGTTGTCATGCAACATTGTTTTACCAATTATATATGATATACATTTTTATTGTTGCTCTTCACTGGTCAATTAGAAGTCTGTTCATTATTCAACTTGTTGGTGTATTAGATTTATCTGGCAAAATAGACAAAACAAATTGGAAGGATGCATGTAGAAATTATTCTCAATTGTATTTGTAGGATACCATTACCACTTGTTTAAATACTTATTCACCAATTTTAACTTATTTACTTTATATACATTAACTATTCCCTTAAACAAGATGAAAACTTTTAATTATCAACAAAAATCCAAAGTAAATATTGTTGTCAAGATTCTAATAATTTGACATCTAAAATCCAAAATTGTATTATAGTTTAGGCCACATCTTTATATCTTACAGTTTACTTTTCTTTTCCTTCGTATCTTAAGTATGTTCTAACTATATGATATTTCATGCTCGTGTGGTTCTTCACTCCAGTGGCTCACAAGCTAGCAAGGAAGACACCTGATGATATTAAATTGATTCATCATACTCTTTTTGGAAGGAGAGGAAAGGTGCGGAGCATGCTTTCTTTATTCTCTATAATATCTTGTCATTCTTTCTAATTTCTTCTATGGTTTGTTCAGGCGTAGTGCACTTATAGGGCTTAAGTAGTAGCCTAAGTTATTTGCAACACAAGTATCATTTTCTGACTGCCTTATAATTTGTTTGTAGTGGTTATGTTTGTTTCAAATGATTTGATGCTGTCACAGTGTTCTACAATCCAAGTGTGAAAGTGTTGCTGGGAATAGCTAATTTATATTGCATACCTGTGCTTCTTGGTTTATTAGAAATTATTTTGAACTTTGTTTTTTTTTATTTTTTTGCATAAAGTTGTGATTTTTCACTTTGCATATTTTTAGTTTTCCTAAAAAAATTTTATTAACCTTTTGACATTACTATTTGCATTAAATGAGTGCTACTGTGAGACACATTGTTTTACTTTCAAAATTTTCACATTATATTTCATTTAATTGAAATTAATTATTAGGTAGTTGATTTTTTTTGAAGTTCATCAAATGGATTCCTTGCATAGAAAAATAAATGGACAAAATGGCGTGGCAGCCTAATATAGATCATCCCACCCTTATTCTTGAAGACCATGCCAGGTGCCCCTGGGTGTAGCGCAGACAGTGTGTGCATGACATCTCTGGCATAATGGTCAGAGGTCGATTCTTAGGAACTGACGACCTGGGGTTTACCCACCATGCGCCTAACACCTATGTACATGCATTTATCTCCCTCCATATCCTTGGGGCCAGCACTAGGGGGGTTGCTAAGGTAGCGGATCTACCTTTTGTTTGAAGACCATGCCAGATTAATAGTCATTGCTAGGGCTAAACCAACCTCTTACTATATCCACACAGAATCTAAACCAGAGTCTAGAGAAGTAGAACATCAACACAGAGAATACTTATCTTTGCTTATTTTTAGCTTCTCTTATAGATGCTCTTTTTAGATACTGAGCCATGCAATAAGATTACCTTCAATTATGGAGGTTCTCAAGATGGTAGATTGGCAGGCCTTTTACCTCCATTAGTTGAAAGCCTCCCACAATGACTAGGATGTACATACTGTGTTACTTTCTTTTTTATATACATGAGTGTCACTATTTATTGAGGTTTTTAATGTCCATGTTTACATCCCTAAACAAATTTAATAATGGTATCTTTGAGTCTTTGCGAGAATGTTATGGGAATTGTGTTGCTCTTGCTTTGTATTGTGAATGTGCTTTAAATCAAAGCTTTCCACTTAATGTTTTCAATCTAGTGAGTGTCTTTAAAGAAGGCTTAACTCTAGTTAGTGGTGCAAATTTGAATAATTGGAAATATGCTACAGTTGTCTGTACCTATAGACTTGATGCCATCAGTCTCCTTTACCAATGCCTTTCTGAAAGATATTGTTTTGTTTTATTGCAGGCAGTGAATTTCAAACATCATATTCTCCAGTTTTCAGGTTTTGTATGGCATGAAAGTGATGTAAGAGCTCATTTCTTCAAGAATAACTTGTTTGCACTTACCCTAGTGCTAGTTCTTTATTCATTTTTCCTCACAAGCTAAATTTTATCTTCTCCAGGAAAAGCAGAGAGCTAAAATGAAGGAGAAACTTGACAACTATGTAAAAGATACACTGTTGGATCTATGCGATCTGTTTGATTTACCTGCTTCCAAAGCCAATTCTAGAAAGGTAGGTTGATCCACCACTTCTAAGGTTCTTATCTGAAGTGAAATTGCCTTCTCATCTATGCTTGCTTCTGATTGTCTCATATTGATTATTTGGATGACATATTGCAGGAAGAACTTGTAGAAAAGTTGTTGGACTTCTTGGTTGCCCCTTGCCCTAACAATGAAGTAATATTTCTGAATCGGACAAGTCTCTTATGCTTTATTTCTTAGTATCTTAATGTTGATGGATGGGATTCATTCATATGCTCATTGTTTACTCTTTTTTTTTTTTTTTTTTTTTTTTTTTTTGTAGCAACCAACAAAGTCCAGAAAAAACAAAAGATTAGCCAAAGGAAGTTCCTCAAAGAGAATTGAAGGTGCACATTCAAAGAGGTCTAGAAAGGTCTGTATCAGAAAAAAATGGATCCAATAATCAGCAGTATCATTCTATGTCCTTCCCTTTGCACTTAAATTTCATATTTTTTATTATTATCTCAGTTCATATTTCATCCTGTAGGTTTGTTATGGTGATTGATAAAGTTATATTACATCCTCTTTGATGATTAATTTTCTTTCACATGCAGAAAGAGAACACAGATGATGCCTCTCTGAGTGAAGGAGATAAAAGTTTATCAGAAATGGACGATGAAGATGAAGTCAATGAAAGTGGTCCTCTCAAAGGCAAATCAATTGAGCTTTCGGAGAGTGAAGATGACGATGAAACTCATGACATGTCCAAAGAAAATGAACATGAAAAAGAGGATCTAGAAAAGGGGAACAAGGAGAAGAAGAAAGTTTCTAAACAGAAGGATTCTATTGGTATGGAAACTGTGGGGACCAACTCTACGGCAGAGTTAGTTTCTTCAACTGCCAAGGATTCTACTAAACAATCATCTTCCTTACACACCAAAACAAAGGATGTTGCTGATGATGTAGGTACAAAGGTCTTCTCCAGGAAGAAAAAAATGGCTGATTCACCTAAGAAAAGGTCAACCATTAGATCAGCAAAGAAAGAAAAGGATACTGGTAATCTATTAACCATAAATTTGTCCTTGTCTTTACTCTTTACTATCCTGCTCTGTTAAATAGTACATTCAAGAGTCATGTCATTTAAGCCGGTATTTATATATAATGATATTGCAACATTATTCTGGAAATTTTGCTTAATTCATTGATATTACTTCTGTTGCAAATCCATTTTGATGCCGGAGGGGATCCAAAGTATTTAGATTTGCATATTTTGGATTTTTTTTAATTAGTTATCCGTTTATTAAGTTTAGTTTGTTTTTTTCTTAACTATATTTAATTTTGTCTTAGATCATAGGGAACTAAGTCTAGTTGGATATTTTTTCCGTTTAGATTTTTTTGAGGGTTTTGAGAGTTATATAAACCTATAATTAGATGATGTTTAAGGACAAGTTATTTTGATATTGAATCAATTGATTTCGCTTAAGCCACGTTACGATTATATCTCTTTTTCTTTGTGCTTTTGAACTCATAATAGGTTTAGGCCTAATTTAGGCTGTTCCTTTTTTTTTGTGCTACTTCTCTCTTGTTTTTCTGTTAATTTTGTCCTAAATCCCTTGTTTGCCTATTCTGCCCTCTGCCCGGCGTCACATTTTGTTACAAGTTGCCTTTTTTTTATAAAGAAAATGTTCTATTCTTACTGGGTTTGAAATAGGAACATTTTCTGCTGCTTTGATTCCGTGATACTGTTAACATCTCTTCACTAATTGGATCGTGGAGTTGTTTAACTTAGCTTGGTTTGACAACTTGCAATAAATCTTGTTCATGGCAGTTAATATGTGGATGTATTTGTTGTTGCCTATTTATTTAATGACACTTGTATTCCTGTCCAGCATTTTTGTTTCATTCATTTATCATTCTCTTCATAGTTAGAGCTTCAAGTTTCAATGAATTTTGTCTTGGATTTTAGCGCAATTAGTTTTTTTTCATTTGTTCTGAAATGCATTTCACTATTGATCAAGGTAAAGGGGTCAGTAAAGATAATAAAGCAAAATCCAAAGCCCAACAACCAAGCAAGGAGGAATTACGAAAGAAAATATGTGAAATTCTGAAGGAAGTCAACTTTAACACGGTGAGTTACTTCTACTAAGATTGTTTGTTTATGTAGATTACTTAGGTTGTTCCAGAAATGCACTTCAATTTTTTCTTTGGTGCAGTACTAAGGTAATAATGCAATAATATTTAAATACACTCAAATAGACAGTGAGGAAGATCACAGATTCTACTACCAAAATGCATCCTTACAAATTTCTGTTTAGCCAAAAAGGCAAAAAAAATCTAATTTCCCCTATGACAGCTTTGGTAGTGATTTAATTTTTCTTCGACAGGTCTTGTAAGTTGATTCATAAATCAGCTTGCAACAAGAATTTGGGTAACAAACAATTTTGTTATCCAAAAACCTAACTGTTCAATTTGAGGTGTGTCAAAGGTGAATATAAGATAAATTTGTAAATTTTATAATACAAGTTGATTTGTGAATTAATTTCATCGTGGACAATGACACTAAATCTGCTGAAGTTGATCTGCAGATGACAAGATTTAGGGCCAAAAGATATACGTAGACATTTGAAAACTTGAAATGTACTTGGGGTGTCTGTCTCAAAACTAAACATGAAATAAATTTATTATTTGACTGTCCAAGGTGATTTGCAAATTGGTTTGTCTCAAAATTTAGAAAAAGAAATACACTTTTGGCCACTTGAAAGCTTGAAATATTTACTTTAGGAACCTCAAAGTTGAACATCTGATAAATATATAATTTTTATGGTTCAATCAAATTTCCAAATCAGGTTGCATTCTGATAAAAGAATGTGCTGTATGGTAGTTTGCAAATCAATTCACAGCAAAACTTAGACCCAAAAATACATTTTCAACATCTACAAGTTTGAAAATGCCCCAGTACTGAGATAAATTTCTAGTTACAAGTCACTTTGTGGCTTCTTTTAGACGTAAATTTGGGTATTATGGTGAACCTTTTGAATAAAAAAAAATTACTGGACCACATTTTGAATAAATTCCAATCTTATGCATCTGCGCTCTCTTCCATTTCTAGATAACTTTCTAATTCTTTGGAATTTGGATCTTATTAATCACTTTGAGCGTTCTACTTGTTTGTTTCAGACAACTTTCACAGATATTCTGAAGCTGCTTGGTATGTGCTTTAGAACCCTTATATGCTCCTTATTCTCTTTCATCAACCTATACAATCTTATAATTTTGTCAATCCTCCATCAGCTATGCACTATAGAGTGGATCTGAACCCCCGGAAAGCATCGATAAAGCTCATAATCCAAGAGGAGCTGACCAAACTGGCTGAAGCTGAGGAGGACGAAGAAGATGAAGAATGAGACAGATGCTGAGAATGTGCAGGCCATTAATGAAGCAGAATAGTATGGAACTAGCACTTCACTCATGTAATGCTGTGACATGTACTTTAGGTGACACCTATGATGTTCACATTCTAATTCACCTGTAGCAGCAATGTGTGTGCTTATTTGTAGGTGTAGATGTAGTTCTGATAGTTATTAGGTTTTGTTTGTAAACTAGAGATGAGGAATTTCTTCATTTTCTCTCTATCTTTAGAATTTATGAAGCCAGTTTATTTAATTTCAGACCTATCATTAAAAACTCAGGTAGTCTGTTTCCTACGAGGGATAGAAATGTGAGGAGCAACAAGGTACAAAATGGTTCTTTTGTGTTGTTTTTTGAAGGGCAAAGAATGATATAAATCTATCTTTTTAAATTTTTTTTGGGAGAGAAATAAAAAAGATGTGTTTTCTAAATTTATTATATTTTATGAAAAACATGGTAAACAAAAATTAATAGCCAAATAAATAAATAAATAAAAGTAAAATTTAATCTTAAATACTTGTGTTCAATTGACTGGCATTTTTTGGCCTGGTTTGAATACGAATTGTTACATTTGTTGTTGTATGTACGTTTCTTCTCGTCGTCTCCAAATTTTTTTTTCTTACTTTTATTTTTCTGACCTTTTTGGTCAACAAACTACAATCCTAGCAGAGAATAACTCCGCGAAGAGGTTATTGTCATCAGTTGACACTGACTTGAAGAATGAAAAAGGAAGTGAAACAAAATGATCGACTTATCTCTTTGCATGTAAAAAGGGTCTGAAGGGATCAAATCCTCTTCTCTTCCTCAGCAGGTAAATAGAGCCTTAGAGCTTTGTTTGCTTGGGATGGTGTGCAAGTGATCTTTGTTCGTTATCGTGCAAGCCGATGATTAGAAGGGGAATTGAATAATGTGATCGAAATCGTTCTTTTAGGGCCGTCTCAAAGTTTCATCCTAGGTAAAAAAATACCTTTAATAATATAAAATTTTTCCAAACTCTTTTTCATTTGGACTTCGGACTGACAATGGCGAGTTTAAATTTTTTTTTTTAAAACAGATAAAATATTAATTTAAAAATAGATTTTTATATAAAATTTAGTTTTCTAAAGTGAAAATAATATATTACCAGATGTGAGAAGCGAAGGACATCTTCATATAGAACTACTAATG
>JBBPFP011246588.1:0-10549 GCA_037974795.1 Kaempferia galanga
AGAATGTGATTTATTATGTAATTTATATTGATACCATGGAATACGCCTAGTGGCGCCTAGACGGCCTAGGCACTAGGCGTTGGTCTAGTGCCCGACTTGCATCCTTGGTATGCAAAAACTTATGTGAAAGGGATTAAAGTTTACTCAAGAAATTTTTTTTTTATGAATTCCGCAAACAAATAGCAAAATGTGGCGGGGTTGTAGATAAGTATTCTTGTTGTTTCTTTTCACATTATAATTTGGTTAAGGTGAGCCTTAATTTCCAAAGAACACAATCAAACATTGATCATGACCATTGATCAGTATCCTGCATTTGCATGTCCTTCACTGCTTCATTTCTTTTCATCTTTCTTTTTTTTCTTCTCAATTGGATAACACTTACGACACTGATAAACTGTTTCACATTTCACCTTTGCTGCTTCTTTTGCAATGATAGGTGCAGAGTATGTAATTGCTCGGACAAAAATCCATTACATGCATGTTGTATAAACATATGATTGCACATAAAATACACTCAAATCTCAACAACTACAATTGCCCCTCCCTCCCTCCCTTCAATTGCCATATTTTCCTAATTACATGTTTTGTTTGCCTTTATTTGCAGTTGGCTCAGAAGCTGTATGAGGGGATCAAGCTTTCAGATGACGAAGCAACTGGATTAATTACATATATGCGAACTGATGGATTGCATGTTGGTATTTTTTTCAATTTGTATTGGATTTGTTCATTTTCTGACAGTGAGATTTACTTCTCATTTCTGATTATAGTAAGCTGAATTAGGCAATCAAGTGTATAAACTAGCATTGGAACCAAGACTAAAGCCAGTGATTATACAATTCAGTTAAAATAATCACATAAATCCACGTTAAGAATATATTCTCCTCGTTGATAAGATTGTTGAAGGAAGGCATATGCTATTGGTGAATGGATATAGTTGTTGGATTAGTTGCATGTCATGTTGTCATTCAAGTGATTAATGATCATCCAACTAATTGTGAATTCTAAGCCAGCTAGATATCCTTTCTGGTTGATTTGTCACTGTTTGAATATTACCACTCTTTTTTTGAAAGGCATTTATATATATTTCTTTAACACTCAAATGCCCAGAAGATATTTTACTTTTCATTTTCGAATTGGCCACTCTCTTCGTTATGCTTTCCAATTAAGGTTATTGATAAAGCTTATCTGGCCCCAGATGTCATGTTTTTGAAAGAAATATCTGACTCAATATCACAGAATGGTTGTCAACTGTTGAATAATTTTTTTCCTTTTTGTCCCAAGGTTTCTAATGAAGCTGCGGAGGATATTCTCTCCTTGGTCAAAGAAAGGTGAACCTACCTAAACTATTAACTGACCTTCAATTGGTCTTTAAGTATTTATTATCTGTTATAAGCACGCCGTGCGTCATTTTGGGATTTCCAAAAGTTGTGCTAAGATACTTGTGGTTTAGAAATCTGAAATTAATCAAAGATATGTGATAGAATTTGTTCCGTGTTCACATTCTTTATCCTATTTTGATTGAAATGCATGACTAGGTTATGCAGTATGCTAGTATTT
Organism: Kaempferia galanga; assembly: GCA_037974795.1. Lineage (NCBI taxonomy): Eukaryota > Viridiplantae > Streptophyta > Magnoliopsida > Zingiberales > Zingiberaceae > Kaempferia > Kaempferia galanga. The sequence continues at coordinate 1,558 of JBBPFP011246588.1, forward strand.
GATAGGTGAGAATTCATCATAGAGGCATTGATACCCTTTCTATTAGCTCATTGTATTCTCACCTTGTTTCTTTTGAATAAAAAAGGATAGAACGAAATGTAATCAACACAAATGGTTGATAAGCACTCAACAAACTCTGAAGTGGAATGTGTATATGTAACAGAAGCATATTTGATGTTGGTGGGATATATGACTATTTTGCATCAGCTTATACAATAGACAGCACTATATTTAGCGTATGTTTAATGATATAATTTAGCATAAATAATTTATTTTGACCTCAAGCTATAAAATATGAAGATTAATCATGACCTGGTAGCCATCCTTAGCTTATTTGAAGGAATTGTAAGCATTTATACAGTAGATTGAACTTGCTAAATATTCCACCAGTTGCTTCTCCAGACTGGTTGCACCAAGTATTCAAACTTGGACACATATGGTTAAAATCTTGAAGTTTCTTTGAGACACATTTTTAGTCATTGTTATCCATTATAATCCTCGCATTGTGAAAAATAAGTACAAAATTACTGTAACCTTACAGACTAGAAGTACATTGTTTGTTAGACAATTGAACCTTTAAAATTCTTTAATGTTAATAATATGAGAACTGATTTTCTTCATATGTTATTTTTCTAGCGTGTTAATAATTCATGTATATTCAGTAAGTGAGCTTTGATCTAGAAAGAACCAGGTATTTCTCTTGGTAATGCCTACAGCTCAGAAATTCAGATTCCATATAGCTTCTCTCAGATAAATGTTTCCACTAGATTCCAAGGATCATGTCTTCTGACCCAGAAGTGATGTTATGTGCGCAGAGATTAGTCATTCAAACACTATGATTCTGATCCAAAATCTACGAAAGTAACATAATTATGTCTTCTTTTTTTTTTATAATGCATAACTTTTGTAAGTGATCATTGTTCAATATCTTCACATTTGTTTTTACAATATTTTTTCCCCACAATGTATCTCTGAATGCTATATCTCTGAAATACAGGTACGACATAGAATATGCATCAAAAAGCATACGCAAGTACTTTCGAAAGGTTAAGAATGCCCAAGAAGCCCATGAAGCTATTAGGCCTACCAGCATTCGGAGGTTACCATGTAATGATAATCAATTTTTGATCTAATTTGATTACTGTATTTTACCTCATCCCTAGTTTACTGGAAATATTTCCGTGTACATCCTAAGATCTATTCTACCCTTGATGATATTTTGTATTGTAGTTCATTTAATTTGAAAATATCTAGGATTTTTGAATTGACCCGTATCATAATAAAGTTGCAATTTGTGAAGGCATTCATTCTGATTAGAATAAGAGAAAGTTCATACATGCTTATGCACATGATTAGAAGACTGAGTTACTTTAATTTTGTATGCTGTTAAAAGTAGGAATTTGTTATTATAGTACCTTCATCTCCTAATATGGATTTAGTCTCAGTTATCTCTTCCTTTGTGCCTTTTTTCTTTCATCATTGTTGTTGAAATTAGTTCTGTTAGTGCTTATGCTATGTTTTATATTTTATTTATGCCAGCATCTTTAGTTGGGATCCTTGATGATGATTCTCTAAAGTTATATACTCTTATCTGGAGTCAGTCAATGGCATGCCAAATGGAAGCCGCTAGTATCGAAATGACATGCCAAATGGAAGCCGCTAGTATCGAAACGGTGAAATTTTTTTTTCCTCTGCTAATGCAATTATTCAATATCCATGCACATCTATGTTTGCATGTGTGTTGCGTTTACCATCCTACTTCTTACTTTTGACCTGAAATTCCATGCCGAGCAGCATGGACAGTTTTTACCATTCCAACGGAGCGAAACCAGCGCTGGAGACATGACAATTTCGCGTGTGTCATCATGTGTGCGTGTCACACGACAAAAGGTGGGTCAGAGGGGTTGCAGGGCCTTCCGGAGCCACCAAAAGACGCTTCTAGCAGTGTCGAAAATGTCCCGTGACACTTCTGGCACTGCCGGCAACGATCCGGCAATGCGATTGTGCCGAAGAAAATTAAAACTGTAAATTTAATTAATTAAAATAATTCTCAACTTAAGTGATATTTTGAAGAACCTTTCATAAACCCTAATTAAATTATCCCAATAAAATATTTAATTTTTTTAATTTTAAAATAATAATAATGATTTTTTAATTAATATTCTGAATTTTTTTTACTGATTTAAATTTCATTTAAAAACTCTAAATCTAAAAAATTCAAATAAATCATATTTATATTTTGATAATTTTTTAATATTTTTTGTATTTTTTTATTGTTTTAATGTTTAATTGATATTCTTATTTTTTTAGTATTTTAAATATATATTATTTAAATTAATCTTTAATTAAGTGAATAAATAGTTAATTTATATAATTATTATATATAAAATAGTATCTTTGGTATTATTATTTAATATTAGCGTTGAGAACTATAAAGTTGACCTTAGCAGAATGTTATAAGAACTCATGCTTCCATCTATTTCCTTTTGGTATTAGTAAGGTAGCATATTATGATGTATCAATTTTAATTTGAGTTATTGACAGATTAATGTTCTTTACATAAAATTATATCTAATTGTTTTTTCTAACAATATTAAGTTGTTCAATAATAGAAAACTTATATAAAATCAATATTCAATTTTTTTAAAAAAATTATATGTAATAAATATTTTTATCTAATAATTACTATATATAAATAAAAAAATACCGAAACCGAATTAGCATCATACAATACTGAAACCATGTCATTCCGGTTTGGGACCGAAACCTCGTCACGGATTGAGATTTTAGACCTTGCTTTTCACTATACTAGGCTTAATTGTTTTTAATTTCTATGATGTGCATTTACTTTCTTTTCCTTTACTTTGCCATTTCATTGCCTGCTGTAGATTCAAGTTGATATTGCTAACACTGAAGGAGGCATGTTACTTCGGTCAACTGCTTCACAAGTTGCATTCCTTGGATATCAAGCTGTATATGAGGTTTGTTCTGTATATTATACTTAGAGTCTTTCCTAAACTCAGTAGGAATTTATTTTATTTTCGACATGGTTTCTTTTATATTTTCATTTCAGCATGATGTGGAGTTTTCTAAGCCTTCCTTATTGCAAGTTTAGTTGAGACCGAAGTTTGAAATCTCATTTTGTGCTAGACTTCGGTCTTTGGCTGGAATGAGATGTATCGGGTGCATGCCATACTGGTACAAGTAGGCGTGCTGAACCTTAAAAGAGAATAGGGAAAGAGTGAATGAGAAGGGGAAACAAAGGGGAGGAATTGATCATGGAAGCTTCCCTTTGCAAAAGGCAAATGCAATCTTGTAACCTCTGAGGAAGCTTTCACTAACTCAGTGGAAAACTTTGTCGACCTCGCAAAAGCTTTGCCGTAGCTTCTTAACCTCTTGGAAGCTTTGCCAACTCCGTAAAAGCTTCATTAACCTCTTAGAAGAAGCTTCACTGACCTTGCAGAAGCCTCACTGAAGCTTCATTGACATTGCAGAAGCATTATTGACCTCATGGAAGCTTTGTTGAAGCTTCACCAACCTTGTGGAAGCTTCGTTGACCTCTGAGGATGACTCCAACTACATTAGCGAGATGTTCTGCTCTTCAAACACCTAGCGAACTTGCAGAGAAGAAAGACCTAGTGATCTTGTCACCTCCTGAAACACCTTTTGACCTCTGTGATAGCTTCACCTACCTTATGAAAGCTTTGTTCATCTCCAAGCAAGACTCTGGCTGTGTTCCGGTTGTCTCAGGTTCTTTTGTGAGGTAGTTAGCCAGCTGAACGACTGAACGAGAAAGTTTACTCATGCCGACTGAGAGACTGCCACATATGTGCATATCTTCTTCTTGTGCATAGGTTGCCTCTGAAGGGACCATGTGTATAGTTGTGTCCTCGTTACATAAGCTGGACGAATCTGAACTGTTCATGCTTTGGAACATGATTCATGCTTTGGAAGATGATTCATGATACCATCAAGACATCACATAGGACAAGCGAGTTCTCTGGTGAATGGTTGCATGGACTTGCCAATGCACCTTGATTATTTCAATTATATTCTGATTAAGTTCAAGGGTAGTTAGTCTTGGTATTTTGGGGAGGTGGTCAATGCCATTCTCAAGTAGCCAAGTATCTTCTGACCGTTAGCACTAGGTAAAAAGCAGGCCAAAGTCTGTAGCACTGTCAGCATGGTTACTTATGGCACTTCCATACTTTTCTGGTTTGACGAAAAATAAATTTTGTCTCAAGTAGTCAGCTGAAAATTGCGAATTAAGTTATTCAGAGTACATCCTTAGGAGATTAGTAGCATATCAAACACATTTCAAGTGATGTTTCATCTGTAAATGGCATGATTGATCTCCTTTAGTTTTTTTTTTTTTTGGCCTTTTTGTCTTTTGTTAGAGAATTCCAAAAATTTGTGTATACCAGGACAAAGAGGTGCAGCTTCCTGAAAAAAATGAGAAAGAGGAGGATGCTAATGTTTCTGCTTTTCGTGCTCTTCATAAATTGAAGGTATATCCATAATTCCTTACTTCGTCTTTTATCTCTAGTAATCTCTAATCTCTGCATTAATGACAGACAATATAAAAGCAAGAACAAGCCATGCATCTCAACTATTCGAAATCAGTTCTTAGATCTTCCCCACCAATGAATATTTGGTTAATATCCATGCTCATATGGTTTTTGATATCAACTGCTGAGAATGATGACAAATTGTGTCTGATAGTAATGCTATTCGATTTTGAATGATGTATGCTTGTTAACACTTTAAAAATGTTGCTTGGTAAATGCTTTTTCTTCTAGGTTCTTTGCATATATCACTTTTTTTTGTCGATAGCTTAATGATATCCACTATGATTTCAATTAATGCAGGTGGATGATTTTTTAAATTTGCATAAAGTGCACTCTCATCAGCATCACACAAAACCACCACCACGCTATTCTGAAGGATCATTGGTTAGTATGGTCTGCTACAAGATTGGGTTAATATTATTGTCTTTTCCTATTATTTTTCCTCAGTAACTCGCAGAGTTGGATTTTCAGTTTATCTAATGTTGCCAACTTTCCATTGTATATACTCTTATGAAGGTGAAAAAGCTAGAAGAACTTGGAATTGGAAGACCATCAACTTACGCATCTACAATGAAGGTGTTGAAGGTATGATTTAAAGTGCATTGAAGGTACAATTTAGAGTGCTTACTATTGATGATTTTTTGGACATCTATATCTCATGTTTCCTAATTGAACTAGTGATATTTTCTATCAAAAGAGTAAGGAATTGAAAGAAGCTAAATTCTGGAGTCTAGCAAAGAAAAAAATTGCAATTCCTTTGTGTAATATAAAATTTTAGTGGAAATACGAGGAAATATCCATTAATATCCTTTTAAATTACTTATTTGGTGACATTTGTTAGACTATTGATAAGGCAAGAGTGTTACTCTCTGAGTCATTGTATCTGATGTTATTAGCTTCTGGTCCTCTCTGGATTTCAAGGAATATATCATTGTCTTTAATTAATTAATCATTGAGATGCATTTTGTTTGCTTTATTGGTTTTAATAATGGTCATGATTATTGAGGTGGGATGTTTACTGGTTTCGGATATTGTTCAATTAACTATTTATTGGTCATTATATCAAGCAAGGTTGGTTAAATACCCTCAGTAATCTTGTCATTATGCATTGCTAGGAAGCATGCTGATATAGTCACTAAGATTCTCGTTTTCACTCTATTTATTCTCATTTATGTTTTACATAGAGTATGATTGATAAAACATGGAAACATCATGTTCTGACACACATTAAGACACTTAGAAGGCTAGAACTCGTTTGTTTAACTACAGATGGTTTTAGCAATTTTATTTTGTTGGGTCTGTCTCAGTGGTCAAGTGTTATATTTTCAATCTAGCATCTCGTGGATTGACATTTGAGATTATTGTAGCTGCTCTGATTTGTAATACTAGGGAGCAGCTAGAAAGTTCCATGGTTAATTGCTTCTGATGTTTTATGTATCTATTAATTATTAACATGCCGTTCTCCTTCTTTATATATTTTTCCATGTCTTGATCAGCTATTGCCTTTTGTCCAGGATAGAAACTATATATCAATGCAAAATCGAGTTCTTCTCCCTGAATTTCGTGGGCGCATGGTATGAGATCTGCCTAGTAGTTGGTGCATGGTTCATTATTGTAAATTTTTGGAAGGCAAATTTTGATTGAGATCGTTGCTATCTTAGTTTTTTATTCATTTCATCTGTACTGAATTCTGTTAATGGTCATCCTGATGCTATATAGTAAAGTACTTTGAGCTCTGTAACATCTGTTTGATTCCATGAGTAGACTGCCAAAATTTCTTAACCGAAAAGTATTAATTGCATTTAGAAATATATTTATGACATAATGAAAATTCATCAATCTATGACCAAATAGAAAAGCCTGTTGCATTGCCAATTCATTTTCCTTTTTTGCAGTTGGCTAAGTTTCTCGCCTTTTCTTTTTGTGGTCTATTTCCCTATCAATTTTTTCTGATTTCTTGTTGAATTATTCTTCTTCTCTTCTACCTGAACTATACCAATGACCATTGCATGGTACAATGTTCAAATACTACCTAATTCCTAAGAGCCTGAATCCGCCTCAAATTTCCTTGCTGATCTGTGTCAGGTGGCATGTAATGTATTAATAGTATCAGCAGATATTTGATCTGAATAGAGGCCAATCAAGAACTAACTTGGAAAAAAAAAACATAGTAACCATGAGCAAGTCAAGATGATGTTTCTTACCATAATTAAGTTATACTTGTCAAAGTATTTCTCAAATATTTTGAACTTGGTGGATATCTTTCATATGGAGTTGACTAATACTAATTAGCTTTTCAAAACTTTTATGGATGCAATTATAGTTGTGTACTCAATCTCAGAATGATTTTATGGAGTTATTAGATAACTGTTTCAACAAATGGCATACCTACCAAATTATGGGGTTAGATACATCACAATATACTAAATCAGCAGTATATTGTGCATATGTATTCCTTAATCTAGAAAAGAAAAATAAGAAAATGGAGACATGTAACTTGTCAACTCTCAACTCTGGATTACATTTTGGGAGATATCAAGACAAGAGAATGCACAGACAATGAATGGGGAATTAGCATGGTTTAAAATCTGGTGCCGTACCCGGCAGCACAGGCGAAATGATATGTTTCACTCTCCGACTGGCACAGTGCTGGCACACCATGAGGCCTTGTGGATGCATTGCGCGAGGTCCCACGGCCGCCAAAGGCTGAATTTTGCTTTTCAATTAAATTTTTTAAAGGTTTTTTTAACTGTGCTGCTGAATATTTTTTCAATTTATTTTTAACTGTTAATTTATTTTTATGTTTTTTATGTCTAATTCTTTCCCCTCTTAATTTTTCTCCTTCTTCCCCATTATTTTAATTTTTTTATTCCTTTCATCGGTAAACACATGAATTTTTTTAAATTTTTTTTCTCATTCCTTTCCTCCTTGAATACATTGGAAAAATTTTCCTTCATAAATTGAGTAAAATAAATTAAATTAAATTAAATTTAAACTTATTTGATCCTAATTATTATGTCTAGATTTTAGTTAATTCTAAATTAATTTTTACTCGATCCTATTTTTTAAAATATCAATTTAACCTAATAGATTTATTTTTAGCAATCAAATATTAGAATAATATCTTTTAATTAATATATTTTATATTTAAAAAAGTACTGAAACCGTATCAATACGATACAATACAATACCAAAATCATATTGTTCCGGTCATAAACTGAAATTTTGATACAACAACAATCAAGTCTTATCCCAATAGATGGGGTCGGCTATAGACCGAAACTCTGAAATGGTTCGAAATTTTAACCCATGGGAATTAGTCAAAAGGAGAGCTGGGTGGCTGTTCAGTTCCTTTAACTGGGGAATTTGTCATAGATAGAATCTCATAGGACAAGCCTCTGGTTATTGCTTGTTAAGCTTTTCTTTAGTTAAAAAAAAAAATCAAATATTACTAAAGCAAGTCTCTCAGCTTTGTAAAACCTTCTAGTCAATTGTTTTACCTTTCTTTGTGCTTCAATTTCTTTCAGATCTTGCTGTTGTTTGGTTGTTTGATATTCTCTTCAATAACCACAGGTGTCAGCTTTTCTTTCCCATCATTTTTCAGAGGTTGCTGATTACAGTTTTACAGCTGACATGGAGAATGAGGTATCCTATTGTTTACTCTTCCAAACGACTTTCTTTTAGTTCTATGACATCTTTGGCACTGAGTGGATAGGAAAAGATGATAAGTTCATCTGAGACAATGTCATAAATAATAAAAAAACTGATAGCTGGCTCTATTACTGCTTATAAAATTGATCCTAGAATTTTAGTTTTACATATATGGAATAGATATCTGTGCTCTCATTTTCTCATCTTGTTCAGTCCAAGTCTTTACTCTTTCATTTTGTGTAGAATAATTGTGGAGAAAACATAAGCTGCTAGAGCAATTTGTAGTTTTTGCTGTTATGTTATTTCATTTTCTCAGAAGAATGTCAAATGATGCTATTTCATTTCCTTTCAAGAGGGTTATCATGTTTAATAGTCACATTTGTATATTTTTGCTAGTTAAAACTAATTCTTTGCCCTCTTGACTTTAATACTCAAAACTTCCATAAAATTTTACTGTAATTATTAGTATATCTGTTGTCTATTCATTGATCTAAGGGACCATAATTGTTTTACTTTATTTTTTGTGAAAATTGTTAACTGTTCAAGTATTTGGGGAGAATTACTTATTTGGTAGAATTAGAAAATAGAAACAGTTGGAATTTTATGTTTTTTACTCGTAGAACACACTTAAAGATGGTAGCAATTGTTTTATTTAACAAATTCTAGTTAAAATGCATGTACCTCAATGATATATAAGCTTTTTCTCTCTGAAATATTCATTGCTTTCTTTGTATTTATTATGTCATTCTTCAATATTGTCAGTTAGATAATGT
>JBBPFP011246697.1:0-10549 GCA_037974795.1 Kaempferia galanga
AATAAGTCAAGTCACTTGTGAGATATTTGAGTCTCGATTAAAAAAAAATTCATTTGATTAAGTTAATGAGGTGAACTCGAGCTCGATTTCGAACTTAAAAATATTATCGAGCCGAATTCGAACTTAACAGTATTTGATTCGTGAGCTCACGAACATGTTTGTTAAGAGGCTTGCTAACATGTTCGTGAAAAGGCTCGTTAACATGTTCGTTAAGAGACTCGTTTATATATATAAACAAAATTCTTTATTCTCTTATTATGATTGTATGCAATAACTGTCACAACTTGTGGCAGCTAATAACTGCAACAGTTGTGGCAGCTAGTAACTGTCACAGTTGTAGTAGCTACTAGCTGCCACAACTTGTGGCAGTTGTAGCAGCTAGTAGCTGCCACAATTCCACAGTTGTAGTAGTTACTAGCTGTCACAATTCCACAGTTGTAGCAGCTAGGCTAGCTGCCACAACTTGTGCATTTACTTAAAATAACTGTTATAATAATTACATGTAGATAAGAGAGGAAACAGAAAAAAAGAGTTATATGTAGATAAGAGAAGAAAGAGAAAAAAAGAGTTGCATGTAAACAAGAGAGCAAAGAGAGAAAAATTAGTGCATGTAGATGAGAAAGAAAACCTGTTGCATGCAGGTGAGAGGATTAAAAAAAATAGAGTTTTGCCTTTCAGATTAATCACGTCGAATAGGATATTTAATATTATAGCTCAATCTTTAAATTTTAAAATTAAAATCTTATTAATATAATCAGGAGTTTAAAAAAAAATAAAAATTGGAAAAGATGTTGTACATAGACTTTTAAAATATTTATCCCATTTAAAATTAAAATTAATTTTATTCAAAAAATTATTTCTTTAAATGGGAAGTTGTGAAATAATGGTAACAGGGCAAAACGGAGAGAGTAAATCCTCTGGTCTACAATCCCTAGTCCCTTCCTAATCCATATTAGGAGAGACCGTTAGATTATATCAGGAGGAACTAATATATGAATCCTTAATATGATCTAATGACTCTCCTAATATAGACCAAAAAAGGATCAGGATTGTGGACCAAAGATCTTATCTTTAAAACGGAAGAAGAAAAAAATAGAAAGGAAGATTTTTGGGGCAAACATTAAAAAGGGTCTCTTTGTGTTTCATTGGATTATTAATGGACTGGTTTTTCTTCGTTATTATTATTTAAGATTAAAAGAATGATACCATTTTGCTAAATTAATCAATTGAACACGTGCGCTACTTGGAGTTTTTATTGAAATTATCATGTGAGTTATAATTTTTTAAAAAAAATACTAATGGAGTTGTGAATTTTAAAAATGTAAAAAAATAAACATTTTAAAAATATTATAACATATTTATAATATAACCACTTTACAATAATTATATATCGGTTTTAGCTTAAAGTGCTATGTAACAATTTTGAAGATTATAAACCAATTGCCTTTTAGAGAATATACATGTTTAATATATTTTTAAACACTACCAATTATTAATATTTCAACAACTGCCAGCGATGACATTGAACATCGTCTTTCTGTGATTCCTTTTATACTTTTGAATTAAAATTATTAGAATTTCAAGGACGTGGTGGCGTTTTTTCTTTGTTTTTTTTTAAATTAAAAATTAAAAATTATTTATTTATAGTTGCATTAATAGCGCCACCTCTCATCGCCCACCAGATGATGAGATAATGATGCAGTCCACAGCCATTAACCAATGCTTTGTAGTTCATACCAACCTATATGTAGAGGCAGAGGAGCGAGCAGAAGAAGACAACAAAAGCAGGAGGAGAGAGAGAGAGAGTAGTGGAGTGAAAGAAAGCCCTCTCTTTTCTTTGCTTTGTCTGATTCTTCTTTCATCGTTGAAGATATATTTTGTTTCTTTTGCCTTTTTGTTTTGGGTTTTTACCTTTTACATCACCGGATGGGGAGGCTGGATCAATGATTTCCGGCCAGATTGAGGAAGAAAGAGAGTTGGTTTCTCCAGGATTTTTCCTATTAATGGCCTTTTTTCTGTAGTGGGGGATCAAAAAGGTGCGACCTTGATGGGGTATAGGGACTATGCAGGGATAGGGGGTAAAAACAAGCAAAGAAGAAGAAATCATGGCTGATGTGAAAGAAGGGAGGCAGGGGAACCATCCTTTTCCTGTCCCCTCCTCTGGTGAAATCCCTCTGCCTCTGGGCTTCTCCTCGAGTGGCTTCTTCTAAAGGTGAGGTTTTGATGGATCCCCAGGCGGGTGCAGAGAAGGCAAGTGAGTTGAAAATAGTGAGTAGCTGAGGATTATAGGAGAGTCAGATCACATCTTCCAGCATCCTCTTGCGTTTCTGAAGCTTGGAAGGAGACTTCGGGGAAGGATGGCTAAGCGATGGGTCTCCTTTGCTGATGATAAGCAATGCACGGGTCGCCGAAGGTCGAGGAACGTTTTGCTGGTTCTTACTCTTCTCTGTTGCGTCAGTTGCTCGATGTGGTTGTTGTGGGGATCTGGGAACTGCGGGATTTTGGAGAAGTTGGGAGTTAGGGATTTGCAGTATCCTAGAAAGCAGATTCTGTTTGATCGATTCAATATCAGTAAATGTCATCTGCGTTCCTTGGCTTTGCTAATATCATCGCTGGAGCAGGTAATCCCCACCTTACTATTACAACTCTGCTGACTGGGTAGCCGTTAAGCGAGTTTTTCTGGATTTGAGAAACTCTATGTTGCTTGGAGTAGCTAAGATTCTACAATCTGTATATTGATGTGTATATGGACATTGCTTTTATAGTTACAACCTGTTGTTGTATTTGAATACCATAATATTAGAAATGGAACCTTGATTTGGGTTTCCTGTTTGGCCAAAATTCTTAAACTTACTTTTTGTTGTTTTCTTTTCCTAACTTAGACTAATTACATAAACCTGTTTCTTAGAAAACTAGGTGAATTTTAGTATTGTGAATGCCTAGAAGTCATACTGGATGCAAACGAGTTGTTAGATGAATCATAAATACAGTTGAGGCATGACCCCATTATCTTGGTACCTTCTTTGCATTAAAATGCTCCTTTTATATGCAAAAGGCCAGAAGCATCATAACATTAATGAAAAACTACGATTGTGAGTATAATATGCTGTTCTGTTCCAATTCTCCATTTCGAAATGTCCATAAAAGGCCCCAAAGAGTTTCTTGAATACAATTAACCAAAAGCATGGACAAATTTTATTTGGTTACAAAATCTAGTACTCTACATAATAAGTTAATTAATCCTACATCACTAAGAATTCCGTTTTCATTGAAGCTGATCACCTTTATGTAAGTGTGTTTTTTTTCCTGAAAGGGTTCTTCAAGCAATCATACAAATATTTTCTGACCATAAATTATGCATCAACTTAGTCTAAATGAATACGTTGTTGATTGTCTAAAATTTGCTAAATATGAAAATTCCACTGAGTTTGTACACAAAAATTGATGGCGATGTTATTTGAGTTGCGCCTGATTTTAGATGTTATAGGACTAAGTCAGATGAGGTTCATTGTGTCCGGAGGAAGTTAAAATGCACAAATTTCTGGCCCCAACAAAGAGGCTACTTTTGATCCATGACTGTAACTCTGACAGAGTGCATTCCTTGCCTTTTTATTGTGTCATGAGAAATACAATAGAGAAGTTGACTGCTGTCTAACATGTTCAAATTAGAGAATGTTTATATAATTGTTTAATTGGATAGAACTGATTTTGGTTGATTCATAAGAAAGCTGAATGGCATATGTCACACCCTTCAAACTTTTATTGCTACAGAAAGTTTTATCTGTATTTAACAGATTATTTGAATCCTAGGAACTACTTTGATGAACTTTGATGTTGACAGAAAGATTAGTTCAGAGTCAAGTATCTTATGCGTTGTTATCAGATTTGGATTGAACATCAACCTGGAGGAGACTCTGGGTCACCATTTACTGGTTGAACCTGTGAGTCACAATCAAACAACATGTTGATCCAGACATCAACCTTGAGTTCACTAGACTGATTGACCTAGGTCAGCAGAGTTGACTGCATATTTACTCAAGATTATTTCTTATCATACCTAATACATAATAAAATAACATTTATACATCAGATTCTAATTAGCTATCAATTTGAGAACTGAAAACTAAAATGTTAGTATTGGAATGGATGGATGGCGATAGTGGGGAATTCAGAGTGAAAGTCCAAAAGAGAATGGCTGGTTGCGTGTAATGATGAGAAAGGGATGCAATGTAAATGGATTATCTTAGGTTGTGTTCAATTTGAAAGACCAATATACTTTTTTCATTTGATTACTAATTTTGATAGATGAGAAGGTTTGAACCCATTCAGTCAAGCCTGGCCATGTTAATTGGGCCAATCAAGGTCAATAGCTTTTTCTGCTTTTTGATCATGAATGGACTGGAAGTGTTGTCGATTCCTGGTTTCTCAGTTGGACCAACTGGTTTCATTATGATCTCATGTATTATCCTGGATTGGACGAAATCTTTCAATTGCTTGATTTTGTGGGTTAGATACACTTCCATCCTTTATATTAAGTGTTGGGGTTGCAAGGTTGCAAACAAAGTCTCATGTTGGAAACATATAGGAAAGATCATGAGTTTAAAAGAGGAAGATATCCCCGTTGGTATAAGACATTTTAGATAAAGTCCAAGAGTAAAACTATGAGGGCTTAGGCCCAAAATGAACAATATCATACCATTTGGAGATATGTTAATTCTTTTAGACCTAACAATTAGTATCAGAGTCTGGACTATCAAAAAGTCTAATTGCTGACTGTACACAAGAGTTATGGTTTAATCGAGCCATGTGAGTGCTATGGTTTAATCGAGCCATGTGAGTAGAATATTTTTGACCTCAAACAAAGGAAATGGGGGCTCCTATGTCCATATCAAGAGGATAGACACCCAACAGAGAAGTCCTAGTTGTGGCTAGGCAAGGAAGTCCTAGTAGGTTGGATAGACCGAGGGGCAGGATGACCTAGTAAGTTAGTCCAACTGAGGGGCAAGGAAGTCTTAATAGGTCGGGTGGATCGAGGGCTAGGAAGATCTAGTGGGTCGAGATCAGGCGTCAAATGGATAGACTTTTCGCTTAAAGGAGCCATGACCCTTCATTTGGGGGGGTGGAATTGTTAGAGTTGCAAGGTTGCAAATAAAGTCCCACGCTGGAAACACATAGAAAAGACCATGGGTTTAAAAGAGGAAGATATTTCCATTGGTATGAGGCCTTTTGGGTAGAGCCCAAGAGTAAAATCACGAGGGCTGAGGCTCAAAGTGGACAATATCATGTCATTGTGGATATATGTTAATTCTTTTGGACCTAACATTAAATACCACCTCAATGCTAAAGTTTAATGGTTGAAGTAATCTTGTAAAGCTTAAAACTAAATTTACACTCCTGTGATTTTTAGTCAGTAGTATATCCCAAGCTGGCATTCTCTTGATAAATTTAATAGTTTTTTTGTTCAACTTGAAACTGAAGATTTGGTTTTAGTTCTCTTTTTACTATAGGTTATGATCGTGTTTGGAGAATTGTGATTTGGGAATACATTAAGGTTATGAGTCACTATGTAACAACCCATATTTTCAGGCGTTACACACTAAAATGGTTTTTCATTTACTAGAGTGAACTAGAGCCATGCCATGAACTTTATTCTGACATGCCTTTAGAAGGATCCTGAGATACTTCATCAGGAAACACAACAAATTTATGCTTTTACTTCTGATATCTCCAGTTGTCAATCATAGTTAGTTCCAAAATTTTCATGGCAATCTACATGTTAATTAAATATGTTCTTTGACATATAAGAATATGCTTGATGGCATTGTGTAACCCAGCAAGCTGCATAAAGACCTATTTTTATATTTAGCCATTGGTGTTATGGGCATAGAAATGATTAATTTACTATTCTGGCATTTCTTTTCTCCATTTGTTGTTATCAAAAGGAGCATACCTTCAAGAAAACTGATCATTTGTCTATTTCCTAACACAATTTTATACCGATCAGTCTTTCAAATTTGGTGTGGTATTCCACAATCTACTGCATTATTAACATTGTTTAAAGTGTCTGTCCTATTAGAATGCATAGTTGTTAGGACGATAAGTGGATCCAAGTATAGCATACATTCCATGGGCGCATGTTTCTCTAACACCATAGTTATCAGTTTCTACATGGTGCACAGAACCTGCTCTTTGGGTGTGCATAGCGAGTTAAAATCCACATGAGATGCAAAATCTGGAAACAAATTACATATTTTTCCACTCTTAATCAAACACAGATTTCGTACTTCTTGGAGCTTATGGTTGTGTCCTTAGTTCTTTCATTCTAATAAAAATGTCTAAAGATGTATGCTTACGAGAACTTATAACAATAATAATTTAGCATATAGCTTCTTAAAGCATAATAATTTTTTAAATAAATTGATTCATTATACATGCATAAATTATGTTTTCCCTGTTTAGAAAAAAAAACATTGTTCTTGAGAATGATACAGAGGTTGTTTGATAAGTCATATTTAAGTAGTTAAGAGGAAGGTTTCTGAAAGAAATGAATTTAATTTGTAGTTCAACTATATTTCAGATCATTGTTATTCATCCAGCTTACTTGTTTAAGAAAAATATAGTATGTTCTCAGGTGTAGTTGTCCTGCTAAGGAAGGCATTTCCTTGTCAGCTGCAGTTACATCTTATCTTAAACTATTCTTTCGTGTTATAGGAAAGATTCTTCAAGTGCATGAACAAATCTATAGATGATGTGAAGCTCAGCAGTAGCCTCCTACATACTTTAGCAGCAATAAATGCAGAGGTGGATCATAACCAAGGTCAGGAAAACCTTTTAGGGAGTGACATATTCTTTGAAGAGAGGTGTTTGATGCAAATTGGCTGTGATGGTGCTGCAAAATCATCTCTTCCAGATAATATACCTGAAAAAATAATGCCTTCTTCAGCAAACATGGATGCAATATTTTTAAAGGTTTGCAAAATTTGTGCTTTACTTCACTTGAAGGAATATTGAGTTTTACATGCTTGCTTTTTGGTTATTGTTAAAGATTTTTAGGAAATTTGCAAAATTTCTATACTCTTACATTCAAGTGGAGGAAGTATCTACATCATGCTTGGTGTGACCAATTTCTACCACTAGGTCCATAATTTTGAAAGATGATGATGATGATATATATATTTTGGTGCAACAATACTTATAAGTGGTTTGGACATATTGTTGGTGCAACAATTTTCATAAGTGGTTGTTCGATCCCATTACCTTGAGGATGCTTTGATGCGCTTGGTAAATGGTTTTAGTTAGAGTTGCCTGAAATACTAACAGATGTGCATCAAGTTCGCACGGACTTGGTAGGGTGCACTTGGAGTTAACAGAACTCGTGACTTGAAAGAGTCTCATGTCGGTTGAAGACCTAGATGATGGAGGTTTGACATGTGAAGACTTAAAATTTGGAGCTTTGGGCAACATTGTCATGGATGATGTGCTAGATATAGATTTGAAGTAGGAGGCTTTCGGAATGTAAAGACTTGGAGCATGGAGTCTTTTTGCAAATGATGTGGAGTTTGAAGACCTGGAGCATGGAGGCTTTGGGCATGCGAAGACTTGAAGCATAGAGCTTTGGACAACATCATCGTGAATCCTAGATGATGTGCAAGTTGGAGGCCTAGAAGATAATGAGCTGTGAGTGTAAAAATGTAGCATGCGATTCACACTTTTGGGTAACACCATAGGACATGATCTGGGCAAACTAGGTAGGAGCTACCTAATTGGCTTGTAAAGAGTCTTTGGTAAGGTTTTTGGTTTGTTACTGTCAAACTTGATCCTAGAACTTTATATAAACTTACGAAGGAGTAAAGGAGTGAAGTCAGGATCTCTAAACAGATTGAGTCAACTAAAAGCTAGCTTAGTTGATTGGAGTGTTGAGTTGATTGCTCAATCAATTGTAAATCTGTGTTTGGAAATAGAATTCTATTTGTTTGCATGAGTCAACTGAACTTGGGCTACAGTTGAGTGAATAGGATTTTAGTCGATTAAAGGATTAGTTAAATCAACTGAACTGTTGATTGCCCCCTTGCAAAGACTAGCTTGATGATTTCAGTCGGGACTGATACTATTTGAAAACTAGTCGTTGGCTATCCATTTGAGGCCATTATACAAGCATCTAGTACGTTCTCTTTCAGCCATTGTGCATGAATTTGATATTTATATTCCAACATATAATCGACTAAGGAAAACATTGTCTAAGGGCTTTTAGAGGCTTGTATGAGCTTTCAATAATCTTCTTTGCTTTATTTTTATATCATTGTTAAAGAAGATATTTTAGTTTGCAGCTTACATGATATTCACTCCCCTCCCCGTCCTCTAGCCACCAGCCATCCACACATTGATACTTGCAATATCTACTTTGTCTTAGTATCAAAATTTCCCCCTACTAAGTCCAACACATAAAGGGCATGCCTAATCATAAATGTAAGAAAAGTAGAAAAAATCAACTCACTCCTTTCCAAATCAAGTTGACAAGGGATGACAAACATGGATGTTGGGAAGTTGGATCACTCGCTTCGAGCACATCCGGATTTACCCTATGGTCAGTGGGAAACTTTAGTGGGTCGGGCCGGTCAGGCCGGTTATCTCCCATATAGTTGGTCCGAAAATTGGATACCTAGTGTTAAAAAAAAAATTGACTCTAAATATATCTTGCGCGCCCTGGGGCAATGGTGCAGTGGTTAGGCACTCTAGCAATTGACTAGACATCTAAGGTTTGAATATCAGCTATGACATACTGCAGGGTATTTTCCTCTAGGATGACAAACCTAAGAACACTGACGGTTCCCGTCGGTGAGTACTTCCTAATTTACCTTGGTGGCCGGTGAGAGACTTTTGTGGGATCGAGTTGGTCCCCTCCGGAATTAATTGGTTTAAAAAGCTGGATACTTGGATTATCAAACATCCATTGCATCTAGGAATTATCTTCCTTTGCCCTTGCATATGTCGTTTTTGTTAGTTTTCATCATGGGCCTCCACTCTTTTTGTTCACTAGGGATGGTATGAAAGGAAAAAAGTTGAGAAAACGAGAAGAACCTAGCTTGACCAGCTGTGGTCCCTTTAAAAGAGAGGAGTGTGTCAAGAAGGTGGATACAGCTCTTGTAATTTTTTAGGTTTGTCCGGCAACAAGTGCAACCCTCATGTTAAGTTGCAATCGTTGAATTTGGAACCTGAATAGATTGTCAATGATAAGCTAATGGAAGGCGAAGTTGATGTGAAGTCATTATGTGCCTTATGATCTGTGAGGCACACATACTACTATTTCTGGGACAAAGGGCCATTATCCCAGTGAGCCAACCTAAAAACCCCATTCTCAGTTTGGATTACGGGTTGCAAGTCATCTGCATGAAACTGAAATCATCACAATCACCGGTGGGAAAAGATGTTTGAGAATGGGCAGTATTTACATGCTATCTGTCAAAGAATAGACTTTGTGGATTTTACCTAGATGCCTTTCTTGATGACGACGATGACAGCAACAACAACTAAGCCTTTCTTTCTTAACATAATAAAAATTTTCTTTAAACGTGAAAGAGTAATATATGTATGCTGAAGTTTTCAATTTTTCTTTTGCATGAAAGATTCAAAAATATGAAACAAGTTGTTATCTACCTACTATTTGATGTTGGTTAAATGAATGTTTTCCTACCATTAGTCTATGTATAGAGGAACGTCAGATGTGTTAGTTAAATGTGCTGACAAATAATATTACTAACCAATATCTGTATATGCCATTTGTATAGGACTCAGAAACTTTGTCATATGAAAGGGAATTGGTAAATTCTTCGCAGGACCATCATAGAGTATTTTCAGAAACATTGTTTGACGTGCTTCCTATGCTCATAGTAGCCATAGGTTTCTTTTCTATAGGATTTGCTTTTGGCAGATTCACAAAGTCTTCACATAAACAGTTTCAGCAGCAACAACATTACAGACAGCATGCTAAGGGCAGTGGCAAATGGAGTAAAAAGTTATTGTTTCTAGGCATCATACTTGGGCTGTCAGTTGCCTTGTGGATATTTGTGAGCATGAATGCAACAATTACTGAGAGGAGGAAAGAGACTCTTGCTAACATGTGTGATGAAAGAGCTAGGATGCTGCAGGATCAGTTTAATGTGAGCATGAATCATGTGCATGCTTTAGCCATTCTAGTCTCAACTTTTCACCATGGAAAGCAACCTTCTACAATTGATCAGGTACTTCAATGTGTTGCATATTCCATCTTTATGATTTTGGTTGCTGTCATAAGATGAAACAAACAAGTGAGTTTATATGTTGCATTCCCTTATGATATTATTTTGTCTGCTTTTGTTTCGGAGTCAACTGACCTAGCTTCTTAGAAAAATGGAAGATTTGTTGATTATTGTTTCTCTAGATATCTTCTATAAATTTGGAACCATAATTAGCTTTTATGAATATGATTCTATTGACCCTTTTCTTAAGATGCATGATGTAGCATATATATGTCCCTTCGGGGCGGTGCGATGGTTAAGGCATGAGAGGTTGC
>JBBPFP011246910.1:0-10546 GCA_037974795.1 Kaempferia galanga
ATATGGGCCGCCAAGTGGGCCGCCATATGGGCCGCTAAGTGGGTCGCCATATGGGCCGCCAAGTGGGCCGCCATATGAGCCGGGCCGGGTCGTTACAGATTCGTTGTTAGTAATAGAAAAAAGCTCTATGTTTAGAAAAGAGTCAAATTGATATCCCTTATTCTTCACATGAAAGACAGACAAACACTGGACATGATTATGAAACAAAGATAATGTCAGCACAAAAACTAGAAACTGATATGCAGAAAATGAAATCTCACGTGAACAATGTATTAAGAAAAAGTTAGGGAAAGAAATTAAATGCATCTTTGATCCCATATTGTCACTTGACCATTGAACACAAATTGAAATATCAATTAAGACTTGAAGTGTACAATTAATTTTTCATTTTGATCCAAATAAGGGCATCCACGAAGCTCCCGCCAATGCGGCTCCTAGGGAAGGGTCTATTGTACGCAGCATTACCTTACTTTGCAAGAGGCGATTTTTGAGACTCAAATCCATAACCTCTAGGTCACACGGCAGCAACTTTATCGATGTGCCAAGACTCCCCTTCATCCAAATAATCATATATATTTGTTCTTATGATCCAAACCTATAAGTTGTGACATCCTATTCCTACAATAGAGACTCAGCCAATGCCACCAAGAATTTCTCGTATGAGGGGTGAGGCAAATTTGCTTGAGTGACAATCAAGTCACTCGTTAGGGGGTGATGATATGTTAATCCTTTTTTCCAAGATGATCCAAGTTAAATACAAAATCTCAGGACAATCATCCTTCAATTTGAACATGCTATTGGACTTAAAGATCAGCTGATCACTTGTCACATGTTCTAAATTGGATTCTTGGAAGACCCCAGGGTAATTGACAACAAGAACCACAACCTTGCCGTTGCATCCAAGTGATGAAAAATATAGCATGGTGATATTACTATGGAGCAAACTTTCAAGAATTACTTCCTTGATGTTTCTCACTGATTTCCATAAAAGGGCAGCCCGGTGCACGAACCTTTGACCAATGTGGGGCCTCGTGAAGCGTCTACTATTGCAAGATGTTTCCACGACTCAAACATGTGACCTCCATGTTATAGGGAGGCAACTTTACCATTGCGCCAAACCTCCCCTTATTTTCTCACTGGTTTCCATCACCCCTAAAAAACAATTGCGTTGGCTACTTCATAGATCCTTGATGAATATTATAGGGCATTTCAGTTGGTGCAAACCTAGTAGCAACGAAAAAACATACTTGGAGGATTAGCCATTATGAAAGTTATTCCTTGACCTATAAGCTTTCAACATTGTTTTCTACTCGGAAAATTGCTGAACAAATTATAATAAAAACACCATACAACTAGAGCCATCTAGAATAAGCTAAAACTATCTCATAAAATTCAGGGGCTAATGTGAAGATTACCTAATTAAGAAGAGTGATCGAACAATCAAACTTAAGCCACCAATATTAAACTCAGTGTCACAAAAGTATAATAATCAATTGGCACAATAAGGATTAAACCAATATATATATATATAGGGAAAATTTTCTAAATTCAAGAGAGGAAGTGTTAACCCAATCAAACATGAGTTGAGAGATACAACATTATGATTGAAAACTTTCTGCAATCATATCTGTTGCTTTAATTGAAATTAATTCAAAAAAATTTAAGCAATAGAGTGAAGCTTTTTGAAATTCAAGGGACAAAAGGTATAGGATCAAACTGGAAACCAAAATACAATTTCACAACCTGCCCAAATGCAAGTATAATATCATTAACTTTTTATATCCAGCCACTAGCTCCAACATTAAGGTCAAGTTATAATTAGTTAATTCATAAAAATCCCTTCACTAGCTCACAACTATCAATGTGAAACTAAATTTGGATGTATCTCACACTTAAGGCTAACCAAAAGTTCAATTCCTTGGTGTAGAATTACTGCTAATTGACACTGTACAAAGCCCAATGGCAGCACCAAATACCTTATGCCCACTTTGATACCAACGTCACATATCATCCAAATAAGAGAATCAATCTATTAATTGTTAAAACCCAACTAATGTCTAAGGGTTTAGAACAACTAAACCAAAACTAAAAATAACTTCCTCATATAAGCTATTAATTACTTTCATTAGCTCACCAATGTAAATCCTAGATGTGAAAATGGCATAACTCTCCGCATGAGAATAGAGTAAGGATTAACATACATTATTTAGAGGCTAATATGAGGTTTACTAAAATCCAAGAGGCAAAGTGATAAAAACATCAAATCCAAGAGGTCAACTCGAAATTCAATTCATAAATTAATAATTCAACAATTTATTGGTCAATGTTTCAACCCCCCACCGCCCCTCAACCCATCTACCAATAAAACAATCTACGAGTCAGAAACAGTGCTCTACTGCAGGTCCATAGCAAAAAATACTTTAAAATTAAGAGAGAGATATATTATTTCCAGGAACAAGCATCAAAGGAATCGGTAGCATTAGATTTTTTTCCTGGAAAAACTAACCTCTGTCACAATAAGAACCAGGAAACAAGAACTCCCCAAACTCAACCACCTTGTCACTGCTCCGACCACGATTGTAGTACTCCTCAGATTCACGATACCTGCTACTCCCATCCATTCCAAGATCACAAGCGCAACTCTAAACCCTCAATTATGTGCAAGGAAATACAGATCATGCTTCAATTTACAGAAAATGAAGACCCTGGGTCACAAGAAGTGGAGATCCCGGAACACTTAACCTAAACTCGAAAATGGTGTGCTAGGTGAAGAGAGAGAGGTCGGGAAATGAAGACGGCAGCGAGTATTTCGAGGTCACGGAGGGAGGCGAAACGGCAACTCTCAGCGCCGTTCTTTTCCCGCGCCCCCGCCGCCATTAATGCCCACAATATTCCGCGAAGTTAACCAGCTCGAAGAAAGGGCGAGGGATGAAGGAAATGAAACTCCGATCAGCTGGTATCAAGCAGCGTATCAAACAGATGTCCGTCGCTTGCGAAGAAGACGCGTGTAATTTAAGAGTCCCGTTGGTGACTGCTTGGACGCGTGTCAGGTGACAGAGCGCGCAATTTCGAGTCTGGTAATTTAGCGAGCGGACGCTTTTTCAGAAACCAATGAGTTAGTGGAAGCGTTGAGGTGAATTAGGTGATGACTCTTTAAAAATAATTATTTAATAAAAGAAATTTTCTTTCCATTTTTTGGGGGCAATTCAAAACTTCATGTTAGATTGGATGAGTTCATTTATTTCCCAATAATCAATCTCATTGTTGACTTTGTTCTTAGAATAGGACGAATTATCACACGACAGGTCCAATCATGGGCCATATTGGGCAGGCCCACCAACTCAATTTTAAGAAATTAATAATATTAAAATAATATAGTCGACCTGGGTTGATTTGCAATTTATTTTTAAATGATATGGTATAATAAAAAGAAATATAAGGGCGAAAAGGAATATTTCTTCCGGAATTGCTCTCGCCGGTCGGTCAGCGGTATCGTGACTGACGCCTCGCCGACGCCGAGGCCTGTCCACCGTAACGGAATTGTTCGCATCTCCCAAACTGTACGATTCTGGTAAAGCTGGGGAAGGGTCTGGAGCGGCTGTTATTATTATTTTTTAATTATTATTTTCTAATTTGGATCGCAGTTCCATGGGCTGCGCGTTCCTTCACGTGCCTATTTATACCAGAACACGGTCTCCCAATCAAAACCTAAACCCGAAAAAGACTGAAGGAGAAAGGGGAGGGGGATATGCTTCAGATCCGGCTGAACAAGGGACCGTCGGCAGACGGCGGGGGAGGGCCGGTAGCCAAGTCTCCCCCTACGTTTGATACGGTGACGGTGGCGTGCCCCGACCACCTTGTCATCGCTGATCTCCCGGTGGCTAAGAGCGTCGGCGCCGTTACCTCCTCTGCCGCCGCCGTTCGGACGGTTGGCCGTCGTTCCCGAAGAAGCCTCGGTGATCGGGTCCACTTCTGCGTCCGCTGCGATTTTCCCATCGCTATATACGGCCGCTTGGTGAGGTTTCCCCCTTTCCTCTACTTTTTTTTTTTTGTTTGTGTGTTGCATCAATCTAATAGGATAGGTTTATCTGTTCTATTATTTCTTTCTGGTGGCCTTGTAAATATGACCGAAAGAAGTCCTTGATTTGGTCTTTTTTACTTACCGAGGTTATATTTTCCTGAGAAGGAACTTGTAGTGTTCATTGAATAAATCATGGGAGGAAATGTCCTCGAAATTAAGTTGAGGTTTGAAATTGGAAGCAAAGATTTTGTCCCTTTGCAACAAAGAGAGGATAGTATGTTGTGGATCCCAGATTTGTGCGCAATTTACTCTTGACCAATACGGTGCCGCATGTCATGCAGAAAGATCATGTGTATCAACTAGGTTGCTATTTGATCTCGATTCATGAGAGGACTCAATCACAAAGACAAAATGTTCTTTGCACAAAAAGGCTGGAAGAACACATCTGCATGTCCTAATGGCAGGTCAGCTATGGTTTGCCAGGATAACCAGATTGTTGAAGCAATCATAATCTAGAAGTAGGAAGTCTTATGTGGCCTCAATCCTTTCTTTCCATCTTTTTTTTCTTCTTTGACCTAACTTGGAGGTATATATATTGGGCAAAAATTAAAAGGGTGCCTCTTGTTTTCAATATCATAAAAGGGCATCTCTTGTTAAATAAATATCAAGATTACATACTCTTCCTTACTAGACTGATCAGTACTGTTGGAGTAATTTTAGTCAAAACTGATCCAACCTTGGTTAAAACAAAACCAGTCCAATGCAGGTTAGAACAAGCCCAATGTAAGTCAAAAGAGGTCCAACATTGTCAAAACTGCACCAACACTGGTCAAGACTGCTCCAAATGGTTAAAATCGTTTCAACTTGGTCAAAACTACTCTAGCTTGGTCAAAACTGCTACAACATTGATGTAGCAAGCACTCTTATAATTTTTTTTCCTATATATTTGATATTGTTGTCTTACTCTTGCATCTTATAGTGGGGTCCAAGAGGGAACAAAGGAAGAAAATTGAAGTGAAGGATTGAGATTGTCGTAAAAAACTAAGTTCTCATAAACATAAGTGCATTTCTATTGTTAGGTATTTTCAAGGAAAAAAGAGTGGTTGTCACTTAAATGTGATGCAATTGGAGCCGCACATATAGCATGCAACCTATACCTAAGAATCCAACAAATCAGCAAGGTTGTGTTGTCGCAATAAGGTGAATTTATTATCATTACTATCACCCCAAAGCCTCAATCTGAGTTCAGATGATTCTTACATTGAAGTGCTCTAATTCTACTTTATGCACTTGATTCAAAGATCGTTACCATGTGCAAAGGGCTACTATTATCAAATTACTCAAGACTCAACGGCATGGACTTCTGTTTAGATTTATTCCTCTTCTTTTTGAGACAAATAGTGGGAGCTAAGCATGATCGAAGATGGAGGAGAGAGAGATATTAAGCTCTTTGGAGTGAGCTTGAACGAGATGTATTAATGTAACTAGATGATGCCTCTGCATTATACGACATAACATCAGATCAAATAATCCACGCTATTAGCACAATCAAAATGTGTTAGCTTGGATGGGAAAGTGATAGGCGCTCTTTACAAGCTTAGGATAGTTTGGTCCTCCCGCAAAAAATCCTCCTGTTTCTTAGTTCAGAATTAATGCTTTTTTTTGAATATCTCCCCGAATGTGACTTTCTGTATGATGGTCTCCTTTGCGATCCACTTAGGTATTCTGCTCAAACACCATTTCGTTCACCCATGCATGTGGTCATTTCATAAGCCTCAACCAGGTCATGATTATTTGAGTAGGCGATGTGAACACTGGCCTAGTGTTCTTTGTGCGGTCATAATCATCTCTGCAATCAGGCCCTCATATCAGTGCTAGTTGGAAGACTTGATCTTTCTGTGTGACATGATTAGCCATGTTCTTTCATTTCCTATGAGTAAATTTCAATATACATGGCCTCCATTCATAGGATTAAAAGGCAATTCCAAGTGATAGGTGGTAGGTCAACTGCATAGTGCTTAGATGGTCAACATTAGAATGTTATAATAAAAAAGAGAAATATATTAAATTAAGAATCACTAATATAATATATTATATGGAACAGCTATAACGGCCAAAACAAAACAAGTTTACAATTACAAATAAATAAGTTGTAATTTATCAGTAATAATTAAACACCCAACAATGAAACATTTTATATTTCACATTGCAACCAACAAATATAAAATTTAAATTATATTATAGTTTCAAATTTACTACATAGCTAGTTTATATTTAGTTTCGTGTACAATATCGAAACATTGATAAAATAACTAATGTTGAATGAACCAACAACTTTTCCCTAGACCTGCTTGGACTTCCTATGTAGCTTTTTAAAAGGACACCAAATAGGGATTGCCTAGCCAGTAGAAGTGACTCCTTATCAAAACTGACTAGGTGATTGACTAGGCAGCCACCTAAGCTGTGTTTTAGAACAATGCCTTCAGCTGCAGTTTTGGAATTCCAACATATTAGTTTGAAATGGTTTTCACTGATCTGCCTTTCCATTTCTCTACAAATTCCTAATCACAAGAAATTTTGTGAAACTGTCTACATTTTTGCTTTATACATATATTCACTCAACTTGATGTATTGTGTTCTCAAGGTGAATCCAAGGATACAGTTAAATGAATATCAGTTACTTATCATATCATCTCTTGCACATATGCAAATAAACAATTGTTTTATGGATTTTAGAACTGTAAAAGTTCCTTCTTTGTTGTCATTCTCTATTCAATTGTTTTATGGTTGAGGTGCATCTATTTTGTGATTTGGCTTAATATGTTTCATTTTAATTCTTCTAAAATGTATGCAGGCACCATGTGAACACGCTTTTTGTCTGACATGTGCAAGAAGTGATGCTAGCTGCTACCTGTAAGAACTCTTGTTTTTGCTCAGCATTTTTTCATCAATCATCTATACTTGGAGCCGTTTATGTCTTTTCAGTATTAAAATTTTTCTTGCATCTAACTAGAGATTTGATTGTACTTGATTGTTTTCCCTCACTATCATCACTGTTCAACTTTTTACCATAAACCTAATTTGCAACAATTTTTATGAGTCACTCAGTGGTGGTCATGCATCAAAAACCTGAATGGTTTCCTAATCTATGTAAATGCTTCCGATGTGAAGTATTTTCTGCTGAAATTTTATTGTCACTGGTGGGTGCAGTTTATTGTTGTTTATTGGTAATAAAATTTAACTAGTTTTTCGTTGTTCTTTTGGATTCTGACCCTTAATTATTTTGCTTATTAGTATGATTGTTTCTAAATATTTGTTTTGCCTAATATTCTATTACTATGGCTCATTTTTTAGCAAAGTTATATCCTGAACTATATAAGTTTACTGAAATGGTGGCCTCCAAAACTCGCAGCTTGATAGATTTTTCTGTTCTTATAGCATGCTTTAGTATTGAAGTTTCTCTACAGCTAATTTTATCTGCGCTTTGAACGTCCCTTGTGGGATAGATATGAACATCCAACCGCTCCATCTTTAATACACTATCAGGCATATCCCCGTTCGTTTTGGGATTTTGGACATTCACTTGGAAATAGGAAGGGTTTCTGCCCTAGATGCGACAAATCTCTGACAGTAAAAAATATTATTGAAAAAATTCCTCTGATTACCTTCATTGGTTGCATAATATATTTATAGTATTCCTTGAATTTTTTACATGATTTTGTTTAACGTTCTTGCTATCTTATGTTTTTTAGCTGTGATGAACGTATTCAGAAGATCCAGTCCATAAAAATGATGGAGGGTATATTTATATGTGCTGCTCCTCACTGTTTCAAATCCTTCATTAAACAAGCTGATTTTGTGACTCATATCCATGAAATTCATTATGATCTCTTTCAATCCAATATCAAGAAAGAAGATGGCTCTGAGAAGGAGGTCAGAGCCTCATCCACAGACACTCATAAACAATCATTGCTGCAAGAGACATCCACTGCACGTGCTCCACCCAAGCCAGGGTTCTCATCCAGTACCAATTTGCAGCCACATGATCGAGATGAACTTGCTCAACACCACCAGTCTACTGATTATTCTTCCGCAATGATGTCAGCGCCTCCAACATCCATGCTGTTTGAGAATAACCTTCCTCAAGGCTCTGATAAGTCCAATGCGTGGATGAATCAACCTCAAGGTTACATGACGCAGGCTGGTTCTCAGAGTCAGCAAGTCTCGGACCAATCGCTTGCTGACAAACATTCATTGAATCCTTTGCAACCACCCATGCCGCCAAACTATCAATTACCTGTGAATCTTAACCAGGCCATGATGCCCCCAACAGCATTTAGTTATCCTGTCTCGGTAGATGGCTCTCAGCAATATTACAGCATATCATATGAAACTTTCCGCCCAGAACAATTGCAGGCAGGTGGGCCTACACAAGGATCAGTACTGGGGTTTTCACCTGGTCCAACAGGAATCGCAACTTTTGCAGGCAATGCTCAACGGCCTTGGGTTACTGGTCAGATGGTTGTACCTCTGGATCCTTCACTCATGCTAACTCAAGGGAATCTACAAGGGTTCGTGAATGTAACTGATGCACATGGAAACAATCAGATCTCTGGTGGATGGCTGCTGAATCCACCTCATATTGGCCAGGACTCAAAGTTCCAAGGTGTTTCATCTGTTAATAATGACAGCAGCAAGGGTGTCTTTGCTCAGCTTCAGCAACCAGGATCGTTGCAAATGCCACTTCCACCGCCACCTCCACTGCCTTTGCAGATGTCGCAGCAACTGAACATGGGGAATTTCTCTGGCTTTAGCTCTGTGAATCAGGAGGGCCAAGGCTATGGTTAGCTGATGTTTTGCCAATGTAGCAAGCAGCATTATGCAGACATAACTTGTATCACGGTTTTGCCATTGTTAAATGTTATGGTATCAATTCTGGCAATCCACTCAACATTTTGTTCAATTTAAGCATCTTATCGAATGAAGAAGGCATAAGTCCTGCGCGTCAAATTTAAGAAGGAATACAATCTCGGTTGTATATTCTGTGTGGCGCTAATTATGATTTTTCCTTATGCTGATTCCTTTCCTTATATATAACCTAAGGATAGACGGTGAAAAGTTTCTAGGTAAGTGTAATCAATTTTTGCCATAATAGTTTAATTCACGGTGTACTATATTTTTTTTAGTGGAAAGATAAACCTGAGATGTAATTGAGTTGTTAGGCTGCCAGTCATGAGTACTTATGATGAATAAAAAATTTTATAGGGTCAAATTAATCATCCTATTCTAGAAGACTGATACACAGTGCCAGTTAAAAAAAAAAACTAAACTATTACCTTCTAACTTTAAAAAAAAAAGACCAACCAGAACAAGAAATTAAAACACAGAATCTAAAACCTAGAGCACATAATCCAGAACTCAAAATAGAAACTAAAACTCAAAATAAAAATCATAATCTAGAAAGCAAAACCTAAAACTTAAAAATCAAAAACCATAATTAGAAAACAAAAACCCAAAACTACAATTTAGAATCATAGACAAATATAACAAATAGATCGATCAGACAAACAAATCAAATAGGCAAATTAGATAGATAATTAAAAAGTATTTAATCAAATGCTCTCAAAGTAGTGTATTGAAATTGGAAATAAATTTTTTTGATTCACCGACTACCAACATGAGGAAGAGTGTTGAACAAACTCTTATTATATTTTTAAAATATGTAAGAAAAAAAATAATAGCGCAGAGTTCTTTATTAATTTTTAAAAAAGTGGATATAGTTTTCAAATAAATCTATCTAATTTTATTAGAAAAAATAAGCAGTATCATTAATGTATAAATGGGGTTAGAATATGATATATTAGTAGTCCGTATCAATTTAAAAGTTAATTTTTTAAAATTTTCAACACATTTTTGTTATAGTATTTCGATTATCATGCATTCGAAATGGGACAAAGTTGCTAAACTATTTAATTAAAAATCTAGTTCAATAAATATTAGACCGACCAGCCTATCCATGATAAATATACATAGAGAATCTTTTATCGGGTGTCTGACCGCATAACTAAGATGGCTTGTCCTATTAAAAGATGCCTAAATTATTGACATTCTAAGTTGATTTTGATATAACCAATTAAGTTAGGTTATGTAATGTATTTTTTGATCTTTGTATCTAAGTGTGTACGAACTTAGGAGCATAAGAAGTCGAGCGGAAAACGCAACAGACGAGAAGGATGGCATAGGAGAGAGTCGACGGGCTCATCGCATCCGAGGGGCATGGAAGATGTGAAAGAAAGAGTACACCGGCGGACAAGAAGGAAATGCACGGCGTTCCGAGGAAAGAGAAGCCGGGATGGAAGTCTACTCGAGGAGGACGGAAAAAGAGTTCGAGTGAGCCCTATTCGGAATGTCCGGGGTCACCCAAGAGACCAGAAGTGACCGGAAGCAATCGAAGCCGATCGAAAAGAAATCAGAGCTACCAGCAATCGAGAAGGCGCCTATAAGCGTTTTGGAGGCGCCTAAGAG
>JBBPFP011247124.1:0-10545 GCA_037974795.1 Kaempferia galanga
GCGAATGACGGACCAGAGAATCTCAACTGGATAGATTTAGCGTGCGAATCTACTCGCACAAGAGTTGAGAATCGAATAATAATCCACTGTATTGTATTATAACCCACGTGACACCTAGCACGGTTGGGGCTGATTATGTTAAATAAACCTAAACTATGTTGGCCTAACCGTGTGTGGCCTAACACATTTGACACCTCTAATCACGATCTCAACATTATATATATATATATATTCAACCATTTCAACAAATTATGTGCGAAAATTGTTCAATGAATTAAACTCTCTTCTTTGCAAAGATTTTGATCTATTATGATCTTTACACACAGGCTAAAGTTTCTCTAGGTTCTGAAATGCTTCCGAGCTAAAAAAAAAATGTCACTCGAATTTTATGGAAATTAGATAAATATTAGATTACCGTGGTCCAACACTCAGGGATGGATTCTTAAGAGCTGTCAACGTATAATTAGACAAAGTGTTCCGAAATAAACTAGAAAGTAGCTTTGGGCCGGTGCATAACTTAGACCTGCCTACGGACTGAGCCCAAATCGAGCCCTACCCGGAACCTAAATTGAGTTAATGAGTCAGTTATTGGCTGACCTGATTCAATTGGTCCAACCTCATAACTGACTCATTAGGGGTTGAACGCCAAATGGATCGATGATTCATTCGCATTTATTTCTTTTTAAATATTAATTTTATTTTAGATTTTTCAATCATAACCTTCTATTTAATAATAATAACGGTATAAGTTCAATATAAATAAATCATTTGTTTTAAAATTTTTAATATGAGAATATATTACTTTCTATTAAAGTCAAATCAAACTATTTGTCTTAAATTCTCTAAAAAAATTGTATTACCAATCTAATGTAAAGATTATTCTATCTTTAATTCATAAAATTTATTAATCTTATTTTAACTCTTTTAATCTGTTACTAATAGATCTTATTTTATTTTTTTATTTATTAAATTGAGTTTATAGAGACTATTTAATTAGTACGATATATCCAACAATAAATTTATTTAATAAATATAATTTCATCAACAATAAAATTATATATCTCATTTTTTAAATTTGTATGGGAAAATTAATATTTTATAAATATAAATTCTAAATACTTGATTATAATCATCTACAATTTATTCATTTTTAATTTTCTTTTAATTTAATACTATAACCTAATTAAGAAGTCTAAACTCTATGATAAAATTTTAATTTTTTTTAAAAATTTTTTACTCCTTAAATCCAAGTTCTCAAATTAATTTATAATATATAAGCGATAAAATTTTAAAATTTTACTTTTAGGGTTCAGACTTCCTAATTAGATTATAATGTTAGGTTAAATGAAAAATTAAAAACAAACAAATTTTGGACGTTAATTTTTTTTAAAAAATTTTATTCCTAAAGTTCAAGTTTACCAATTGGTTTAAAATAAAATTTTAAGTTTTATTTTTAAGGTTCAATCTTATTAATTGAATTATAGTGTTAAGTTAAAAAAATTTAAAATAAATCAAATTTAAAGGTTTACGATATAATAATACATTTAGGATTTATATAAATATTAATTTTTTTAAATTAAATTATTAAAAAAAAATGATAACACGTGCCCAGTCGTAGACAGTGCGGCGACAATCATCACACCTATAAAATATTTTATCACATTAAAATATAATAATCTTCTACTCCTGAGTTTTTTTAAAAAAAGCTCAAATAACAATGATTAGGCGAAAGTAAAAAAAAAAAAATAAAAGGAATGTAATTTTCAAAAACTAAGTAGAAAATTTTAATACCGAAGTAACAAACGAATTAGGTGGCTTTAATTTCCTTATACTCTAAGTGAATAGATAGGCAACTTACATAAGTTTACATTGTTTAAAAATTTTAATTTTTACACATTTATAAATATTTTTTTAAAAATAAAATATAAATAATAATCTTGAACCATCATAAATTACGAATTGAACCATGTCAATTCCAAACCGTGAACAATAACTACCTTTGAAGGTTAAAGTTAAAGGTCTAAGATTTTTTAATCGTTGAATCTAAGGTCTAGGCTTAAAGTCGTCTCATCAAATCCAACAGTAACATTATCTACCATCATCAATCTCCTTTCCATGATTTTTTTTTCATAAGTTTGTATGTTGCTTCTTTTTCTCTACTCTTACAGGGCACAGAAACAAATAAGCTCCAAACTCAAAAGGTTTTTCACTAGGCTTAGGGTGTAGGACTATGAGGAGTCTAACAACTAAACAACCCTGTTTGTGTTGAGTAGCTTATAAGCAAATGACCAACACTGACTTGTGTATGCTCTAAGCCACCACTTAGTCCTTGCTTCCTAACCTACGACACAAATCCACATGTCTATGGATAAAAGCCCTAAATATCTGTAAAGATTAAACAAATATTTATTTTCTGTCTTCATCAATGATTGCCTATCTTACCCCATTTTGCTCCAGAACTTGGTTTAACAGTTATAAGTGCTGAGAATGAATGCCCACTTAGAGAATTAGATCAGTCATCCTATGAACAGAGCACAGGAAGAATGAACTTACCTTTAGAGAAACTTGACATAAACTCCACTGAGAGTCATTGCCAGTGCAGCTCTATGTAGTGGAAGGGGCCAATTGATCTGTGTCTCAAGTGCCCATAGCTGTCTTCAGAAATCTTTTAGTTCAAGTAAAGTTGGCTTGGGGGGTCATTGAGTAAGTGGTCATCCTCCTCTTCATCGATCCAACGCTGGTATAAAACAACCTGGAGACTGGAAAAAAGTTGAATGTGAGAGAGACTTGGAGACAGTTTTCCTACAATGAGAAGGAATTCAAGCCAACAACATGGTTTTGTGCAAGACACAGTGCGGTAATTCCCACAGGTAAAGAGAAAACATCATTTTGTTTATCTATATAAATTGAGCAACTACCTTAAGCAATTTGTAGTCACAAACTTCGATTAATGATATATAACAAAGATTTCTTAGTCTAGAGAAGAAATTTCATTTTGTTCGTTGTGAAAAGTATTCAATAGCAATCTTAATTCTACTTTAACCTGTTCTTGGTGTGAAGAATACTTCAAGAAGTACTACAAGATGAAAGATATATAATAAAAATGAGCAAAGCATTTTTTGATTCTTTCTTGAAAATAAACCAAGCAAGCAATCATGAAATTCCAAATAATATCAGCTAGTAGATTATGAGCTTGTAGGTTCTAGACTGTTAACATAATATATCATGGAGCTCTAAGAATCCATGAAAGATTGAATACTCACTTTGCTTTTTGGAGCTTCAAGAGAACAAGAAGCTGTGTCATACTGATTTTGGTCTTCTTTGCACTAATATGGTGATAAGTGTCTAAAAGTTTAATTGTTTCATTTATTTCTGTTGAATCAAGTGATCACTAAAGATGGGCAAGACATCGGGTTGGTTTACACTCATCAAAAGAGCCTTCACTTCAAGCTCTAAGGATAAATTGGTCCAGACAAGTACCCCGATCCAAGTAAGTCAAACTAAAGGTGCCCTTAGATTCAGACTGGTCCTAAATGTGATCTTTGTGACTGCAGTACTCACAGGACAAGCATACAAGAGAGAAGAAGAAGTGGGGATTTAGCAAATCCAACCATGAAGACAATGGTTCCTTCATTCACATGCATAGACAACAAAGCATAATTGAGAGAATACTGGAGGATGTTCAAAATGAGCAGCACCAGCAACACAGAGTGCAGCAAGTGCTCCCCAAGAAGGCTCAACAATCGAAATCGCCTG
Source organism: Kaempferia galanga (assembly GCA_037974795.1). Classification (NCBI taxonomy): domain Eukaryota; kingdom Viridiplantae; phylum Streptophyta; class Magnoliopsida; order Zingiberales; family Zingiberaceae; genus Kaempferia; species Kaempferia galanga. Next base: position 3,757 of record JBBPFP011247124.1, read on the forward strand.
CGAGAAAACCAAGGACTGTTCCCAACTATGCCCACATATCAGCAAGCAAAATCCAAGCAGCATATAGAGGTTACAGGGTAAGCTCAATCTGTTTGTCATGCATCAAACAACATTTTAGCATTAATAAAGGATCGACCAATACATACGATCCCTTGTTGGACTAGTGAGTAATGTTCATATCTACCAATGTTCATATCTATCATGCTTCTTGATATTGTTGATGTATCAGAACATAAATGCAAACTGAAGAGAACTCTAGCCATGCCACTAGCAATGAGTATGCGATACCACAAATCGCAAAAATATGATCGCAAGATAAGAAATTGTTTCACAAGGGGCATTCCCAAAACCAAGAGTTCAAGTTGTGCCAGCTAATAAGATTGATATTCTTTGTATTCATTTCATCTCCCTGTTCTTCTGTAAGCACAATGTTCCAAAACACCATACAAGTTATCTCTGAGGAAATAATATTCTTGCCTTTTGACCTGGAGCTCTAACTTCCACAAATTTTCTAAATGTTTCATAGAATCCTAGTTCCACTTGTATACAAGTCATCCAACAACAACAAATCCTTCCAATAAACAGGCTAGAAGGAGTTACCGAGCATTGAAGGGTCTAATGAGACTGCAGAGAGCCATAAGAAATCAAAGAGTGAAACAACAGACGACAAACACCCTAAGATGTATGCGAATGCTAGTTCGAGTGCAGTTGCAAATAAGAGACAGAAGGATGAAGATGATGGAGAACAGAAGCCTTCAACTCCACCAGGCTCTGCCAAAGAACGATGAGTCAGAGAGCAACTTTGGCGGCTGGAGTGTCGCTCGCCAAGTGAGAATTGTCCTTGTCTGACATTCCCAATCTCGTTTATTGGACAGTATGAACTTGTAATGGTCTTGCAGACTGAAGAAGAAGGGTTTGAAGGAGAGTGGGAAGATAGTGTTCTCACGAAAGAGGAGCTGGAAGCAAGGATAAGAAGGAAGGTGGAAGCAACCATCAAGAGGGAGAGGGCATTGACTTATGCTTACACCCACCAGGTACGATCGTTCCATCAGATGACTAAAATTGTCCATGTCAAATATTGACAATAACTTGCCTCAGTTGTTGAAGATGACACCCAAATCTGCCAAGGACATGTTGATCGACCTCCGCACCCGTAGAGCCCCATGGTGGTGGTCTTCGTTGGAAAGCCAACTCGCTACCAACAACATCGAAGTTGTGCCACCTTCACAAAACTCGTCGCATCTCCATACACCACTACAAACAGCTACCGCAGTGTATGCCAAAGCCACCACCCGTCGGCCGCGTAGCTCTCACTACACGCGGTTGAAGCCGGAGTACGCCGACGACGCAAGCCTCGTGAGTTGCCCACCCTTGGCTGTGCCCAACTACATGACGACCACTGTCTCGGCCCAAGCCAAGGCGAGAAGCCACCGGGCATTTGGGACGGTCCCCGGCCCGGAGAAGAAGAGATTTTCATTCGGTCTTGGCCAGACTATCGGGGCCCTGTTTGCCGGCAAGGAGGCCAACAGAAGAGGTTGTGACAGCAGTTGTAGTGGGCGAAGGAGTGTGAGAATACAAGAGAGGCATAGGTCGACACAGTCAATAAGCAGCATGAGCATGGACTCCATCATGTCTCTGCCCACTGGAAGGGTTGGTGGTAGGAGGAACTATAAATAGCATGCAACTTTGATTCAGATGTTCCATTTTTTTTTTTTTTTAATCTAAAGCATTTTGGTGTGTTTTGTTGCATTGTGAGAAATTGTCAGATGAAGAATGTTCTCAACAAAAAATTGCAAGTTTGAACAGAACAGCTTCGTGATGCATGAAATGCATGACGTTGATTCTTATTATGATTTGTAAGAATTTGGAAACTGTGGTTCAGAAGAAATTATAAGTCTGATCACGTCTTTACCATTTGAGCTATAAACTCATGATTTCAACTTGAAGTTAAACGGATACAGATAACAAGACAAATTAGAACAGTTATCAAGCAATTAGAAGAAAGTTCTAAGATTGAGACTAAAATTTGGGTTAAAGAAGGAACAAATACCTCATAAATGTTTGATTTACCAGAAGCATTGGAGACGGCAACAATCTGAAATGAATTTGCAATTAAGTTCAAGGAGTGAAGTTAAAGCAGATTGCAATAGAACAATGTTCTGGATGGAAATGGACAAGGACAGAATTTGAGCAAACAATTTTTCTAACAAGCTTTAGAAAAATAACAAGGTTTAAATATTCTTGGCCCTCAACTATCAAAAAGAATTAATGTCAAGTTTACCTAGTGTTGCTTGATAATATGAAACATGAAGTTTACCTAATAACTTTCTTTGAACCCTATGAATCCACATGTGAAGCCACCTTTTAGTAATCTACCAAAGAAGTAGAAAAACATGCAAGTGAATAACAAAAGCTGACCAGATTGATCATGATACTGAATTGTTTTATGTACTACTTGACTGTCAATATCAGCAAATAGTTGAACAAGGGAATCAAATCAATATAGTTCAAGCTGAAAAAATGATTAATTATATCAACACCTGATGCATCCACTTTTATTTGTGGCCTTTTCTTCTCCCTAAATGACAGTTTAAGGTGAAGACTGTTTTACTGTCAATACCAGCAAAGAGTTGAACAAGGGAATCAAATGAATCAATATAGTTAAAGCTGAAAAAAATAGAGACTAATTATATCAACACCTGGTGCATCCACTTTTATTTGAAGTCTTTTCTCCCCCCTAAATAACAGTTTAAGGTGAAGATCACCACCACAAAACTCATGATTAATATTGATAGCGCATAATATCTAAAACAATGATACACCAAAGCAACTTGACTGTCAATACCAACAACTAGAAGGGAATCCATTCAACCAACAAATCAACAAAGCATCACACTAATAGTAAAAGACAAAAAAAGAATTGTCAAATTATATCAACTTCCGATGCATCCATTCTCTCCATTAGTAGTATTTTGAGATGAAGATCATCGCTATGACACTCATGATTCATATGGATAATTCCTACAATAGAAGATGATACTTTAAAGCAACTTGATAGATAAAAGTGACGTTAGTGAACAATTTGATCTGAAAGAAAAGACAAACAAACAAGGTAGAATGTACATAAACACTGTTTTGTCAAGCTTGGCATGTTTGAGTGGAGATCTTGGCTAACACAGCTAATCATCCAAGTAGCTTTCTTGTTGGAAAACATATTAACAATCCAGCCATATTAGCAAATGACTGCGACTATGATTATGTATTATCTTCGTAACTATAGTGTTTTGGTGGGTAAAAATTATGACCACAAGCCAAACACTTTCTTAGTATGTGTTACATGCTACATGTCGAATGTCTAATTGACGAACTACGTGCTTCACAACTCTATCCAAGCAGGTGATTGCAGCCAAGACTAACATCAGCCCTAAAAGAGGAAAAACATATTCATTCTCGGCATATCTATACAATGTTCCTTGTAGTAGTACTGTTCCGAGATCCTCCATAGCCCTCTCCCTCACTATTTCCACCATCCCCAACACAACAGAGTCTTTCAAAGTTGGCCAAATACTCCTCCATGCCACATATATACTTGTCCATGCCATTAAAATGTCGTGCCAAATCCAACCCCATTTTCATCCATTTCCTTGCATTGGCAACCTGCTGCATCCGGACAGCAATGCCTGATCTGTTCCAGGCAGTCATTGCAAGCCATTTACCCTCCTCAATAGGATACTCCCCTTCCTTGAGCCCTAGAATTATCTGGTATGCTTTCCGGTATATATCATAGGTTCCATCATCCTTGCCAACTTCATTGCCTCTTGATGCAGAAAGGCAGACCAACTTGCGGATGACAATGCTGACCGAACTGTAATCTGGAGAAGGGGATGCAATGAGGGCAGAAAGGCAAGCATTGAGAGCAAACTCAGCCACTTCTGGATCGTAATGTTCACCGTGAGAAGCGGCAAGGCCTAATTGGAGAAGGTTACGTCCAGTGCATGATTTAGAAGCAGCAAAGCTTTTTATCAGTTGTAACTGCTGTGACCGGCCACCATCTTTAACCCGGTTCATGAGTTCATATGTGCAGTAAGTGTGCAGGAAGTGGAAATTTTGATTCTCTGTCTCTGCCTCTCTAGGGTGATTGAATGATGATGAAATGTAAGGCAATATCTGCAGGCATTTAAGAAATGCTTTAAGATGGCAATTTCTACAAATTTACAAAAAGTGTTTGATTCGAATTGTACCTTTTCAGCTCTCACCAGCATCTCCAGAGCCAATTTGACATCACTGTCCACCAAAGTAACTTCCTTTTGCTTCTCAGCATTAAGCAAGGCACCCACACTGATGATCAAGCATTTGCAAGATGTAGCTTGATTCACACCTTCCTCATCAGTGATTGCAGTGTAAAAAGCAGATGCCAATTCAAAGAACTTGGCACAGGATTCATACTTCTTCTCCTTTCCAGTTTTTAATCCCATGTTATAGGAAATTCCAGCAAACCAATTCAGCTCACGGCTTCCAACCGCTCCCTTGCCAAAGAAGCACTCCGCTCCAATGTCAACCATTCTGGCCCGAGCATACTTTGTATATTTAAGGATCTCTAGCTCATTGTTTGGGCTTCTGTGGAGGAGGCTGATAAGATTCCTCAAGACTGCAACTTCAGTCATTGGCATTTTCTTCCCAGGTGAATAGAGGTAGAGTAGGACAGACAATGAAGCAATAGCAACGGGAAGAAGCCGACACGAAATAGCCTCATGGGTACAGAGGGTAAGAAATTCTGGGTTGAAATCGATGCAACTAACCATGGCTTGCATCTGTTTGATGGCATCATTTTCATCCTTCTTTTCCAGATAAATTTTGTACTGCAAGTCAGAAAATTTGTGAGCTCAGTTGCATCAAGATCAAGAACTTGGCGAGTGAGACTACAAGTGGTACCTTGAGGAAAGAACACTTGATGTTTGGTTCAAGCTGTTGAAGCATTGAATTGGTGAGTGATGATTTGTAACCTAACAATCAATTAAGGGTAGGAAAATAGTACCTTTTCAGCCTGTTCAATAAACTCTTGAGCTCGATCAATCTGTTGAAGGCCAAGATGGCAAAGGGAAAGAACTCTGAAACAGTTTGCTCTGCGCGATTGGTGCTCCTCGTCTCGAGGCACATAAAGCATTGATTTTTCAAACATGTCAACACTTACTTCATAATCTTTGGATCTAAAATGTTCTGCTCCACTGTATTGGTAAATCCAGAGAAGAAGATATCAGGTACGTAGCTAAGTCAAGTCATGTTGTAGGAGGAGAGGAGAGGAGATTATGAGCTCACCAGTTCCAGAGGAGCGCGTGCATTGCATCCCGCTCCTTCGCTGCTGCGGAGGGCTGGAACAAAGCTACGACCTTCTCGTCGGCCGTCAGCTCCGCTAACACCTTCGCCCTTCCTCTGCCACCGCCCTCAGCCACCCTCCGCACCACCCTCAGGGCTGCCAGAGCACTGGCGTGGCACCGCCCGGTCAGTCCCAGCAAAACAGATCCTGCCCTATCTGGCCCAGCAGCGGAGAGGTACGCCTCTGCAGCTGAGACGCACGCAGCCTCCGGAACCTCCTTGCTGGCCATCATCCCCATCAACTCCCTCTCCGCTTCCTGAAGCCTCTGCACGCCAATCCACGCCTTCATCGCCATGTACTTCACGCTCAGGTGCTCTGCCGCCGGCGGCACCACGGAGCCAGACCTCAAAGCCCTGACACACTTTAACACCCCGTCGTAGTCCTCCGCTTGGAGCCGATCCGCCGCCAGGAACCGGAGACACCGACTCTTCAAACCGTCCAATTCTAGCGTTTCCCCTCCGCCGCTCGCACCGCGGCTTCTTGCGGAGGCAATCCCCTTCTCGCACAGATCCATTGCTTCGGTGAGAAGCCTCGACGCGTCCGATCTCCCCTCGGGGGATTTTTCGGAGAGATCGAGCTTCCCGAACCGGAGGAACTGCTCTGCCAGGGACCGAAACCCTAAGGGAGAGCCAAGGATTAGATTCTTCGATCGGTTCAAGAGGGCGATCGCGAGATTACGATCGCCGACCTCCCACGCCGTACGCGCCCTGGCGATGTGGAGGTCAAGGAGGAGCTGCCTCTCCTCCTCGTCGCCAATCTTCGAAGCTCCCTCCGAATGGGCCACGGATGCTAGCTCCGTGGCGCGCTCGAAGCACCCGGCGGCAAGATCGAACCGACCGAGCTCGTGCCAGATGAGGCCAGTCTTGTGGAAGAAGGACGCGGACTTGAAGGCGGCGGACGGAATAGCGAGGGGGAGTCCGGCAATAAAAAGCATGTCGGCAGCGACGTGACGGAGCTCCGCCAGCTCGGCCTTGCGGGAAGGTGCGTCGCCGCGGAGGAGCTCGGAGGCATTGGAGAGGTCGACGCAGGCGTTCCAGAGGCGGTAGCTGAGCTTCCATAGATGGATCTTAACGGGCTCCGAGAGGAGAGAGGCGGAGGCGGGTTGATTCAGCGAGGAAAGGGAGAGGCGGAGGCGTGCGGCGAGACCCGCCGGGGAGGAAGAAGGGTCGAGGGATTCGGCTACCTTGACGGAGGACTCTACGTCGTCGAGGAGGAGGCGGAGGACAGCCGTCGAGTCCGTGGGGGTGGAGCGGAGGTCCGGCGAGGATAGCTCCGAGATCTTCATCCCGCAGGATGAGCTTCGGGTTTCCCTCCTTCCCGAACCACCTTGAGTTTTTCAAATGACGAGTGGTCCGTGCCCTAGCCAAGTGGCTCCTGATCTTGGTTCACTCGTCGATATCTGAACCGGTAAATAG
>JBBPFP011247234.1:0-10544 GCA_037974795.1 Kaempferia galanga
ACATCCCTGTCTAATTAGATTAGTTTTAATAAGGATAATTAACCAAATTCAAGGTTTGATTTTCCAATCAACTGGTCTAGTGTGTTAGTCCATATGGAGCTCTTCAAATAAAGAAAATTAGTTTTTCTTATTTGCTTTTGGATTATGTATATTTTTCTATGGATATGTGCACTACAAGAAAAATGGAATTTTAGAATACTTAAAAGACAATATTTTTTTTAAAAAAGTGTTGTCTTTATTTCTTTTACAACACTTTTAGTGAAAAGCGTTGTTGATCTCTTTATTTTCTTACTAATAGATAACACTTTTTTAAAAATCATTGTCTATTAGCGATTTTTGTGGGTCAAAGACAACGCATTTTGAAAAGGGTTGTCTATTAACAATTTTTATAACAAATTAAATATTATTTATATACCTAACTTCCTTGCCAAAACCCTCGCGCAACCTCCTCACGTGCGATTAAACCTAGTCTCCTAGATCTCCTCACGTCGTGCGACCTCCTCGCGCAACCTCCCTTCGCCGACCTCCCTCTGCCAAGCTCCTCACGTGAACTCTCTCCGCCGTCTCTCCATCATCGTCTTCGTCCATTCTCTCTCCGTCGAAGCCCTCTCTGCTGAAGCCTGGCTCACCGTGAATAATGACGTCGAAGAGGGCAATCCTCCTCCACTTCACTGCGAATACCTCCCTTTCTTCTCTGCAATCCTCCTCCACTTCGCCGGGAGTCCAATAACATAAGAGGACAGGGCATCGTGGCGATGCTTGACCTCCATTTTCGTTGGATGCATTCATATTAGATATAGTTTTTCTTCTCCAGCAGCCCTTGTTCAAGGTTTATTCCCTTTGTTCCATGCCAGCATTGTTAGATTATTTTTTTTTCTTTTGCTTCTTTCTAATCCTGTTGATTTCGCGCGCTGTAAGTTCCAAAAGCATTTTTTTTTGCAACGATGATTGATACTGAGTTTGCACATTATGTTCATTGTAACACAAACACACATAACCCCTTTTCTCTTTTTAAATCTATGAATTTAATTCTAGTTTTTTGTGAATATAAAATACTCCAAAAGTGATTTAGTATATATCCTTCTTTCTGGTCTTTAGAATTGAACATCACAATGGGCTCATGCACATCAAGGCCAACCAGCAGACCGAGGTCTCATAAGTACTCCCACTGGTCTAGTAAACAAATTGGAAAGAATCCATATCCACTACCTGAATTTTCTATGAGTTATTTGTTCAGGTTGAGTTTGCTCGAAAAAGACGGCGAAAATCAGTTATTTTAAATTTGAAATTCCATCTAACTCAGTTGCAATGGCATCACACTCAAATGGATATTCATGGTACTTCGGTTTGGACCTTAATATATCAAGATCTAGTCATTTAAAAACTTTGAGTATAATTCGCTGGTTTATTTAATAGCTTAAGTAATCTACATTGCCAAAAACTGCTTGATAATGTAATTACCGATGGCTTCTTCTTTGTTGGCATCCTCTATACCTATGTTAATGGGGGTAATTGTTATTTATATATATATCCACCTAATGAGAAGACTTGAGTTTTATGTGAGAATTGGTAAGAATTCAGTAGTGCCTTATTTTTCGCCATGTATAATTAACTATGTTGTTTTATGAACATGAACTGCAAATGTTGCCTGAACTTAAACTTTGGAACTTGAGAAGATATACATGCGCATAGTGTCATATGCATTAGTCTTACTGCGTGTGTCAAATTATCTGTTGTATGCAACAGTGCAAAATTTTACCAGCCTCTCATACTTATATTCATACTTTGAGATATCATTGTACACTTGGAGTCCAAATAGCAGAATGATCAGTTTCTTTTGACTTGTTTTATTGGACTATTTAATATCTATGTTAATTTTATAGTTATCATTATGATTACCTATTTTATAGATTTTACATGCTTTTAGAACTGAATATGCACCATGATTGAATAAGCTAGTTTGTACTGACAAATGATATCTAAGCTAGGTTTTCTATCAAAATCCTAGCGTTCATTGTTTTGTTTGAATACTATTCTTCCTAGTTAGTTAGGAAATTTTCACCAACTTCCAGAACACTTCCTGATCATGGTTGTCAAAACCTCTCACTCTAGTTGGATCAATAATGACCTTTCCTGACTGGATATGTTTTAAGAAACAAGGCATACAGAGAGATGCCTTTAAGATATATTAGATCTCAAATATTGACTGAAAGCAAGTGAATGTTGGATTAATTAATTGATTTCTTCCACAATAAGTCAAGGCTTTGCCAACATTTTTTGCTTGATTCAATGATTCCAACTTAGGTATCAATTTTAAGAAATTGAAACACAAAAATGAAAAAGGGAAAGAAATCGGACATGAAAGGGAGAAGGGTAGAGAGATCTTACCATTTAACGATGAGAGAGAAGAACACATGGGGTTTATACACGGGAGGAGCACATGCTTCTATGCGAGGGAGTGTTTTTGCATGCATAATGTAAGAATGATGGAGTGAGAAGATTATTGATTATGTGAGTTGAAAGCATGAGACAGTTGACAGTGAACTATGAGGTGAGAATATGCAACTTAATATATTAACATTAATCATCATATGCAATTAATTTAATAATGTGATACCATCAATGCAATTAATAATATTTATACAATTATTAATATTCTCATACGAAAATTATTGCTAATTTTGCATATCATATTATCAATATAATTTTTATAATACTATGAAATTTTATTAATTTGATCACAAAGGTGGGATCCTAACAGAAAAATTCTACAGTGAGAAGTGGAAAAACTCATTGAGATTGTATTGATTAATAAAAAATAGATCTTGATATTTTGAAGAAATTCCTCCAACTATGATGAAATGATTTACTAGTTTATTCACCTTCATGTGCCTGTCTAATGTTCTTGATATTGATGATGCATAATATGTGTTGTTCTTATGGTTCTTGAACATTTTTGTTATCGTCCCCATGGAGGTGTTCGTTAGAGGGTAACTCGAGGGTGACATATTTGCTACAATGGAGCAGAGATCAATTCCCGGCGGGCACATGCTCTCCGAAAAAAACTCCTCCCATCCTCTAGCCACTTAGCAGTTGGCTATAAGCTGCCCTCGTGATGTACTTACCTTCACATAACCTACGAACAGGCTGTGAGGGCTCAGGGGAGCCTGGGCTGAGCGTAACTACCTTTTGCTACAATTGAACATTTTTGTTATCTCATACTTTAAATAAGTTTATTTCATTTTATCTTTGTTTTTTTTGAATCTTTTCATTTGATTCCTCTCAAAGTGATAAGATCACCGTTTGTACAGATATGAATACAAACCTTACAATCATGGTTCTCATTATATTATTGCTACATGAATTTTGCCCTTCAGTTATTTATTTATGCTTCAACGCACTACCTAGTAATGGAGAAACATCATCTTGATTGTGAAAAAAATATGATACAGTTACAGATGATTTCACTTGTTGGAACTAAATATTTTTTGGTAATTGCAAATGTTCAAATAAAGCATTATTATACAATAACATGACATGGTGTTGCCTTTTCCCATACCTAGTTAAAACCTGGCTTGTGACAGTGTTTTGATTTGTCTTGTTTTTCTTGATAAAAATGCTGGACCTTTTGGTGACAGTCAACGCTTAATGGTTCAACATCAAATCTTGACTCCTCAGGCAGACCCTATGCTACATCATTTTCTGGCCAGGCTGCTACAACGCCTGGATTTCATCCTTCTGGTTAGACATTCTCACTTTAAACTTTGTTGAACATATACATGTGGATTTTTCTCAACTGTTTGCACAAAAATAGGTGCTCTGCAGGGATTGCATAACATTCATGGAAGCTACAACCTACCAAACATGCCCGGTTCACTTGCATCAAGAAATGCAGCTATGGGTGGTGTCCCTTCAGGAGGTGTTCAGCAACCAGGGGGAAACATTCCTAGTGGGCGGTTTACATCAAACAATATTTTGGTTGCATTGTCTCAGGTTTGATCCCAGTTTAATTGCACATCAGTTCACTGGATCAGATGGTCTTTGGAACATGTTATCTGGCGTTAATATCTGCTTAACTATGTGTTTTTTTGTCACATCATGTATTGGAAGAATTTTATGCTGTATGAGGATTTCTTTTACTGATATAGAAATCACAGTTGGTAAAGGGTGGACAATTAGCTAGAGCAGCAAGTGATGCTTAATCCCACATGACCTCAACTGCATCATATGATTTGTATGTTCTCTTGAATGTGTGATGTGGTATTGGTTCCTGTTTAGCCACGTGTGTTTGGTTCCTATAGTTAAATATTAAAATATAACTCTGAGATATTGTCTTTTGCATTTTTTGTTTTCTGGAATTTGAGTTTTTTCTTATTCTTTTTTTTTTTTCATGCAGATGACTCATGGCTCTGGTGTTACAAATAGAGGGGGTATTAATGTTGGAAATCATTCTTTTGGTAATAGTAATATGAATGGAGTTGGTGGGTCAATTTCTGGCATTTCTCCAAATTCAGCTACTGTCAACCGTAGTTCTGTTCCGGGTTTGGGTGTATCTCCTGTTTTGGGTAATGTTGGCCCAAGACTTGCAAGTTCTATGGGGAACATCATTGGTGGTGGTAACATGGGAAGAAACATTAGCTCTGGAGGACTATCGGTTCCTGGTTTAGCCTCGCGTGTAAACTTATCTACGAATAGCGGATCAGGGAGTCTCAATGTACAAGGACCCAACAGATTAATCAGTGGCATTCTCCAACAGGGTAGCTTTCTTTATTTTTTTAAGATCTCCTATTTGCATGATCTAGAAATTTTATTTGGCACACTTGTTCTATTGATATGTTTCTGTGCAAATTTGCTTGCAATTAGGCTTATTGCTCCCTGTGTGATGTTTTGTACCAACAACACTAAACTTGCAAAATTAGGCTTTTTGTATTAAAGTTTTAGCCAATATGAAATTTACTGTAACTACAATCGATATATTCTAGTTTCCTGTATCTATCGTATGTAAATTTTGGTACTCTAGTTCAAATTTTACAGGTCAGCTATACTCCTGCTGATGCAATCATTTTGCCTGGAGTCTCAAATTCTATTTGATTTGTATGTGTATATGTATTTGTGCTTTTGTCTTATGGAGGCATCTATTCATTTTTATTGAAGTTATTGAGTAAGAAAATAAACTGAGATTGACTGAGATTGTTCCACTTAAATGGTTAGCTAATCCGCAAATGATTGGCATGCTTGGTAACTCATATCCTACATCTGGAGGATCACTATCTCAGAATCAAGGTGGGAACAATCCGTTAAGCTCTATGGGAATGTTGAATGATGTTAATGCTGCTGATAGTTCTCCTTTTGATATGAATGATTTCCCTCAATTATCTGCAAGGCCAAGCTCAGCTGGAAGTCAACAAGGGCAACTGGGTATTTGGATATGACTTGTTTACTAAATTGTTTTTCTCAAATTTTCTTTAAATGCAACATCAACCATTTGTGAATGCTTAGGTGCAACACGTAAGCAAGGAGTTGGTGTTAACTCCATTGTCCAGCAAAATCAAGAATTTAGCATTCAAAATGAAGATTTCCCAGCTTTGCCAGGATATAAAGGTTTTTTCCCCCTACACATGCCTTCTTGTTTCCTTGAAAATGAAACTGTGTAGCTGTACTGTTTGAGTTGTTGCATTTTTTATGTTTCCTCTGGAAGCCAATTTACTACCTTATTGTTATTCTCATGTTCTCAGTTCAACTTTCAGTAAGTTTGTTGTTGTTGCTGCTGCAAAATCTTATGTATTTATTTACATGGTTGGATGAGCCACTTAAGTCTTAGGTTGGGTTTGTCTAAATGGATGTTTTTTAAGCATTGAAAGCTTTTATGAATTTCTTTAATTAAATCAAGGGAAAATTCAAACATGGTTTTGTTGTTTCTAATGAAGTTTTTTTTTTGATCTTTGGCTCTATCCTCTGGCCATTTATCATATTATATTCACTTTTTGCAACCCTATATCCAATATATGTCACTATTAAATATTTTCATAGTGTTCTAGGTGAAGAATCTTTTGCTCTGCATCCTCTACTGGATGAAATTGGCCCTTTGATGAGATGGATATGCTGCTCTTGTCAAACTAACATTGTCAAGCTGTTCTTGTCCCAAGTGCTTAGGGTTCAACTGTATGAATATTATTTTGAATTGACTAGTGTTTTCTATGATTAAAAGTAATGAATCATATTTTGTTATATTGACTAGTGTTTTCTATGGTCTCCCTCTACCCCTTGCACCTTTAATTGTAACAGAATTAAATTATATGAGTTGATATTTACCAAACTGAGAGTGAATCTATGTAAAAGCTCTTTCTCAAGTTTCAATCACACACATAACTACACATTTTATTTGTATGCATATTTACCTAGGTAGTTATGCTGTCTCTTACACAAATTTCCTGGTAAGCGTTCGTGTGTTAGTGTAAAAATGATTTGAAACAGGTTTTCACTATCTACTACAGTAATTACTATCATTACTGTGACTTAATTACTACACTGTTTCTTCCTTTGGTTTGTCAATGAGCTAGTATGTATGCACTCCTTAATACGCAAGGGAAAGGATAGATTGTATTAACAATGTGTATTTGGAATTTCATGTATATTACATATTTCGTTTTTGAATATGCATAGGTTCTGTAGGCTTGTCTTAATTTCAATTAGTATTTAGATGTATGTACTGGATGAACATAATTTGAACTTTTGGATTTAATCGTGATCTGTCTTCTTTGTGATTATACTAACATGCTTGTCTTGTGTCTTTCTGAGATAAGTCTCATGTAATGTTTGTTATTTGCACTTTAACAATCACCAATCATCAACATGATCAAGCCATTGTAGGCTCAGTTATTTTGGGTTCGCTACTTGGATCTTTTTCCTCCATTGAATTTATGCAAAGGATAGATTACATTGTTATAATCAAACTAAATCATTTGTAATTATGCGAAGTAGAGATTACGTTGGCTTCCTACCCATTATACTTGCAATTATATTCAATTTTTCATACCATTTTAACCTATTTTGTTTAATTTTATTATCTATTAGAGCTATTGTGGAATTACCATCAAGTGCTTGTCTTCTTGATTTTTTTCTTTTTTATAATCCGACAAATAAGGATGGTAAATACCACTGTCTTCTTTTTTCTCTGAAAAGTGCAACAATTTTTTGTTATCGTTGATGACCTTGTACTAGAAATAAGCAATAATGTCATGTGAATGCTAATTTAGCAACACTACATATTAGTTGTATAGACCACTGTCTTCTTCCATGTTTCTCAGGATGCCATTGCATTACCTATTTTTTACTTTCCTGTTTAGGTGGTAGCTCAGATTTTTCTGTGGATTTGCATCAGAAGGAACAACTTCATGAAAGTATTTCTACCTTGCAGTCACAACATTTACCTGTCAGTTGAACTTGTTGAATTTGTTTGATTATCCTGGTTTTGATCATAATTTACTTAAGTCATCTCATAATTTGATTATCAAGTAGATGACAAGATCTACTGGATTTAGCATAGGAGGGAGTTTCCAACCTAACCGTCAACAACAGCAGTTGCATGCTACTGCAGCCAGTGGTGGTGGGCTTCCATTTATGCCTGGAAACAATCAAGATTTACGATTACATGGCTCTGATTTCTTTCCTTCTTCTCATGTGAATTATCATTCACAGGTAACTTATCCTATCTAATGGTTTTTTTCTTCAAGAAATACTAATCTTAAATGATTGTATATATGCTATTAATTGTATGGTTTCTTTCACCCTTGATATTGTACAGATACAAAACAGCGGAGCCCCTAGTATTGGAATCAGACAATTGAACTCTCCTACACCCGGTTCTGGTATGAGTGCATATGAGCAGCTGATGCAGCAATATCAACAACCGCAAGGCCAATCTCAATTTCGACTGCAGCAAATGCCTGATGTTAGTCAATCCTATAGAGAGCAGAATGTAAAGTCAACTCCGGGATCTCAAATACCTCCTGATCCATTTGGTTTGCTGGGCTTGTTGAGTGTTATTAGGACGAACGATCCTGACCTATCATCTCTTGCATTGGGAATTGATTTGACTACACTAGGACTGAATTTGAACTCTACTGAGAATATTCATAAAACATTTGGTTCTCCATGGTCTGATGAACCTGCAAAGGGGGAGCCAGAGTATTGTATTCCCACGTGTTATTATACCAAACCACCTCCACCCCTTCATGTAAAGCTTGTGCATTTTTCTTTTGTTTTAATGCACAATCCTGAGTAAATAGCTTAATAAATCTCATTTGTGGTTGCAGCAAGTATATTTCTCAAAATTTCAGATATCAACTCTGTTTTACATTTTCTATAGGTATCTTATGCCACTCTTTTATTTTGATGCTTCTCTTACAAGTGTTATTCCATTAATTTTTTTTATGGTTTGTTATCTTAATTTTTGCAGTATGCCTAAAGATGAAGCTCAACTTTATGCGGCTTATGAACTGTAATTTCTCCACTTTAGCCTTATTTGTGTCCTCCAGTTTTTGTTCTGTTTTATGGTTTTCAATTTGGGTTCCACTACCTAAACTAGTATGTTTGTGTTGACATTCTTAAAATGGAACTATTTGTTATTCAATACCAGTTTTCATTTTCATTTGCTGAATAATTTGGTCACTGTTCATCATAGAGACACAGGAGAATAGTGCATTGTTTTGGTTATCTCTCTGTCAGTGAGAAAGAACATTTTTATTTAAATTTTTAATCAAACAAATCGAGTGGCATTAAGCTTTCTGTTTCTTGCCCAAGGAATATTAGAGCTCAACTCGAGTTTGTTATCATGTAATTTGCATCGGCGTCCTAACAATCATCCTGCATTAGAGTTTGTCTGCATCATAGTCTTCCAATTGTCTTATCAGAAGCCTTTGCAGGTATTCCCGAGGATGGTTCTACCACAAGGATCCACAGTTTTGGTTTACAAGAGTTCCAAACTCAGAGCCTCTTGTGAAGACACATGCATATGAAAGAGGATCATACCTATGTTTTGATCCCAACACATGGAGCACAATTTTGAAGGTTTGGCACGAGACAATTGCTGCATTGTTATTCTTCATTTTCAATCACTTGATGTCCCTGCTTGTTGGAATGCAGGATCACTTTGTTTTGCAATACGAAGCTGTGGAAAAGAAACCAATACTTCCTTCCGACCGTCTTTAGGTTTGACTAAAAAAGTCCTTGTAAAACAGGTCGTGATTTTTTGAATAAAGAATTCCATTCGAATTCTTTGTTTTCCCCAGTTGAGTGTTTTATGTATAGTCTTTCACCTTGGTTGGCTTATCCTTGCAGACTCGCATTTATTGCACTGTAGCGTAGCAGCATTAAACTCACTTTTCTCAAGGGGGAAAGTTCATCTGCAAGTGACAGAGCTTTGTTTGGGCCATTAATACGGTAATATTTGTAACTTTGTTATCATTACAGTGATCATAGATAGCTAAAGGTTAAGAGTTGATACTATATTTTTTTATTGTTTGTATGAATTGCGCTTCATACAGAGTCGTCTACATTTCCAAACGGACTAGAGCTTCTTTCTCTTGGATATTGTTGAATTGGCTATAACTTTCAGAGGATATAGCATGGTCAGCTCCCCCAGTATCCTAATTTACCATATTTTGCAGCTAAGATTTGTATGACAATTCATTGTCTTGTACTATAATTTCATTTTCAGAATTGGCTTTGCATTGATATGTCATGTAACCATCTTTCAATTTGTTAGTAGAAAATAGAGAATATCTTTTATGGTCAGACTGATAATCTGTTCCATGTTTGTAAAACAAAGGATAAAAAAAATCTGATTTGTGCCAAATGGGGCACCACTAAGCAGCTGTATTAAGCACTGTGTTGGCATCTTGTAGATCAGCATGGACCGGACTTACCTGTCCCGTTCTGAGCATGAGTTGTAGTCTAGGGCTGGCTCACGTCGGAATTTAATAATAAAAATAAAAATATATCATAAAAATTGTCTGAATCGTTCAGATAACGTGGGATAAAATCATCCTAAACAATATAAAATTTTGGAAAAATAATTATAGAGACAGATGGACTCATGTAAAATTGTATGAAATTACATAAATGGACAACCAGGCTAAGTCCGTGGGTTGGTTGCGTAGGTGGGCACCTTCGCCGTCTTCAGCTGGGCTTAAGGCCTAGAGGCTTCTGCGAGAGGCTATAACCTTGCTTCTTGGTGAGTGATCTATCTAAATGTTTGATTTTATTTAAAATAAAAATTATGCTAAAAGTTTGTTTACAAATTTGTCTGTATTTGTGTTTTTAGAGAGACTTTGAAAATTAAATATAATTTTTAAAAACATGGTTAGGTTGGCATGTTCCTCTAAAAATTGCAAAACAAACTACAAACAAATAGGGAATCCATGATTGATCAACAAGTTTAAAACGAAGGAGGCCTAGAAGTTGATTAAGTTGGGTAAATTGCCCTAAACTCTTTAGGTAGTTAGTGCCTATGTCAGAAAATATTTATTTCAACTCTTATGTAA
>JBBPFP011247343.1:0-10543 GCA_037974795.1 Kaempferia galanga
GCGCTTCCGATTTTTGTCTGACAAACTCTCAATGCTTCTAGCTGTAGCATCGTGAGTTTGAGGGGGGATGTTAGATTTTATTTTATAGATTATATTTTATATTAGAATTATTTGTTTATAGCGGCAATATTAGATTATATATATTTTTATTAGACTTTGTCTTTTTAGACTTAGTCTTTATTTTCCTTTTCTGTTAGGGTTTATGTTCTTTATATAAAGAGTTGTACTCTTTATTTCTTATGTACTTTTTTTTAGATTTAATAAGATAGCTAGCATTTTTCTTTTCTTAATTTCTACAGCATTAACATGGAAGTTCAGGAATTAAATTGGGGTTGTATAAATTTTGCAGGTTTAGGGACGAATTTGGCGACGAAAAGTATTCATTCTAAATTTATCGATATTTACTGTACGATAATTTAGGGACGAATCTGAATTCGTCCCCAAATTTCACGTATGCGTCCCTAAATTTGCCCCAAATTTGGGGACGAATCCTAATTTGTCCCGAAATTCGTTCTAAATTCCAGAACGAATCTGTGTTCATTCCATAATTTGGGACACATTTTTTTGTCACAAAAATACCAACTAATTTAGCAACAAAAATCTGATATTCCTCAAATTCGTCCTAAAATTTGGGACGAATCTGTTTTTGTTCCAAAATTTGGGACAATTTTTTGTCACAAAATCACTAACGAATTTGGTAACAAAAATTTAATATTGCCGAAATTTGTCCCAAAATTTTGGACAAATTTGTTTTCGTTCCAAAATTTGGGGCAAAATTTTTTGTCTCAAATTCAGCAACAAATTTGGCAATAAAAATTTGATTGTTCCAAAAATTTTGTGACAAATTTTATTTTTGTTGCAAAATTGTCAACAAATTTAGGGACAAAAATCTGATTTTTTTCCTAAAAAATCTAAAAGTTTGCAATGAATTTTGTGACAAAAACTTGATTCGTTTCTATATTTTGCAACGAAATTTAAATTTTGTTGCAAAAAGTTCGCGACAAAATCCATTTTTGTTTCAAAAGTTTCAACAAATTTGGCGACAAATTTATGATTTATTGCTAAATTTTGCAACGATTTTTTTCTTTGTTGGAATAGGTTTGCAACAAATTTCTTTTGTTACGAAATTTGCTACAAATTTGGCGATAAAAATCGGATTTGTTGCTAAATATTACAACGAAGTTGGATTTTTTGTTCGTTGCCAACTTTGGAACGAGGGTTTTGGGACGGAAAAATTTTCGTCCCAAAAATTCGTCACAAAACTTTTTGCAACAAAAAATTTTAAAATTCGTCCCAAAATTTGTTGCAAAGTGGAGGTTTTTTTTTGTAGTGCACAAATCATCATTCAGTTGAGATTATTATTTTATTTAAAAATATTTATAACTTTTAAAATATATAAAGATATAAAAAAAGAGTTTAAATTTATTTAGATTGCTTATATCCATTTATATAACATAATCAAAGTTCACTTAATTCACTCATCTTTCTGCCTTTATTATTTTAGAAAATAGCGTTATTATTTATTTTCATTTTTATTCTCATAGTATATAGTATTAGTTTCTTTGATATCAAACTTTTCTATCTCACCATCTAAAATTTACATTCCTTTTTTTTTTAATTCTCATCTATTCATCAAGTAATACTTTTACTTATAAATATTTGAGAGGTAAAATAGATCAAATTTTATCCAATATATTACCTCAAGAACTTAATGTCAATGATTGACACTAATCATCTTAAAATTTTATTTATCATGAAGGAGACGATGGAATAACTTTAAGTCTTCTATTATCATCATAAAATATTAAAATTAAACTCATTATTTGTTTCAACAAAATAAAAAAATATAAAATAATTCTTATGTTTTCTATCTATAACTTTGAAAATTCTCATGGACATTTCATTAATTCTATTAATAAAAATTATATTTTTGTGAGTTTTAAATTTGTAATGCTACTAATATTTTGTATTTCAAACTATTACCTTCTAATCTATATTTAAACTATAATTTTTATAAATATTATTTTTAAAATATTTTGCAAAATTTTTAAATAAAATTAAAGCACAATAATATATAATTATGACGCTAGCTAAAAAAATCTAATTTATATAAAGATCTAAAACAAATGCAATTAAATATATATAAGTGATAAAAATATTTTTCTCATTTTGTGTTCATTACAAAAATACAAGGAGATAAAAATTCATTTAAAATACAAGGAGATAAAAATTCATTTAAAATATATTCATTTAAAATAAAAATTATTTTATAAAAATTCAATATAACTAATGTCACGCCCCAAAGGAGTCCCTCCCGAAAATTTCAGCAGCATCTCCCCTGTACGGCGGACAATATGAAGCAATAATACATACATCACAATCCTCGGTCAACATGACCGGAATATATAACAAGAAAAATAAAACAATCCACGCAGTTTATAATATTTTTCATATATTACTTTACAGCCTCAGGCTGATCAAAAGAAAATAAGAAATTTACTTACTTACCACACGTCGACGACCTTCTTGGGCCGGAACACAAAATTTTAGCAGCGGAAAACTCGAATACAAAGTTACGAGCCACGAAGGCTAAAATCCAAGTCAAATCTTTATTTTGAAAAATCGAAAACAATTCTAAGTATAGAAACTTTCCAACGAAAACATCCGGAAACCAAAACTACACTTCAACATCAATGTATGGGGACCGGCAGCTGAGTAGCAAGTGACATCATCCAAGCTGCTAACCTGAAATACAAACAAAGAAAACAAACAACGGGGATGAGTGCGGGTGCACCCTGCGGGTATCAAATGAGATAGTACATGATCATAATAATATAGAGAGGTTCACATGCATACCATCAATATCACATAAGCATGGCAAACATAAGTGGCATACACAGGTTGATCTATCTAGAATTCAAGGACAGGAACTGATACTGGAAGGAAGGGACTTGGAGGAGGGAATTCGGCCAAGGGAGATGGGTCTTTGTCTGCTGAATCAAGGTCTGGAGGCACTGACACAATGGGGAACGTCGGCATCCTTTGGAATGGAGCGTTCGGAGGGTGTGGAGTTCTCGAAATCATTTGAAGAAGAGGAGGAATCATATGCAGGAACGGATACACAACTACAGCGGAGTGCTTCACACTCTTTAGTTCCAAGTATGGCTTCCACACAATCTGGGCTTTCTCGGAAAAAAGCTCCTTACCGTAAGGCTCCTTCGGAGGTGGACCGCCGCCCCGCCACCAGAAGCCAAACCCAGGGTCGAGCTTCTTCCTCCAAAATTTGATATGTCTGGTATGATATGGAACATCAGGGGTATTGGGAACTTAGCCTCAGTTAGAAGAACCTTATTTTTGAGAAAATCTCATCACCTAAACTTCTTGGGAATTATTGAACCTTTTATTGCCCTTGATAATCACTTTATGACGCGAAGATTGGGTTTTGACTTTGCTGTGTCTAATTGCTCCGGAAAGATCTGGTTTTTCTGTGACCAAAATATAGATTGTGCTGTACTAGTGGATCATGAACAATTTCTTCATCTAAAGCTAACCTCTCATTTGTTTCCTACTTGCCTATTTGTTACGGTAATCTATGCTAAATGTGATAGTGTGGAAAGAAAGGTGTTGTGGGAGAACTTATTGGATGTTAAGCCTGCACAGGATGAGCTTTGGATGGTAGGGGGAGATTTCAATGTCATTACAGGGCCAAATGAGCACTCGGCAGGAGTTTTGGTAAACCCAGGTGCGGTAAGGGATTTTAATAATTTCATAATGATGTCTGGATTACTAGATGCAGGTTTTGTGGGTGATTCCTATACATGGACTAATAATAAAGTGTGGAAGAGGCTGGACAGGGTCCTGGTGTCTCCTTCTTGGGGCGCTAAGGAGTTTGGTGTGAGAGTGGAGCACTTGAGTAGAGCTACATCTGACCATTGCCCACTATTAATATCCTTTCCTTCATTTTCTATAGTTAAATCCTCATTCAGATTCCAAAATATGTGGATAAAACATGCTGGCTTTCTGCTTACTGTCCGCTTGAACTGGTCATTGCCTTGCCCTGGATCTGGTATGCTAAAATTACAAATCAAGCTTAAGAGGTTAAAGAACCACCTAAAGTGGTGGAATGCAGAGGTATTTGGTAACATACATGATAAAGTTAAAGAGACAGAGGAGAGGTTTGCTGAGGCAGAAAAAGCTTTTGATCTGGACCCCACAGTGGATAATAAAATCAAGAGGGCAAAATGCCAGGCACTTTTACAGCAAACTTTGCACATGGAGGAGATTTTTTGGAAACAAAAAGCAGCGGTGAGGTGGTTGGGTGATGGGGATAAGAATACTAAGTTCTTTCATCAAATAGTAACGAAGAGAAGGATGGCTGGAAGGATTTTCAGAATTTGGGAGGATGATGATTGTTTAGAGAAACCAGACCTCATAAAAGCCTCAGGTGCTGAATATTTTGAGAAATTACTAACTGGAGACGATGGGATTTTGGATCAAGCAAGTATGGAGCATATCCCGTGTTTGATCAGTCCAGAGGAAAATCGGGCCTTACTGGCATTACCGTCTATGGAGGAAGTTAAGCAAGTTATCTGGGGGATGTGTGAAGATAGTGCTGCAGGGCCGGATGGATTTTCTGTAGCTTTCTATACGTCGTGCTGGGAGATTATTAAACTGGATGTGTTTCAAGCAGTTTTGGAGTTTTTTCAGGGAGGTTCTTTTCCTAGAGGTGTGGCTGCTACCACTATAGTTCTTATTCCCAAAAATGATAATGCGCAACAATGGCAGGATTTCAGACCTATTAGCTTGTGTAATGTCTCAAATAAAATCATATCCAAATTACTTGCTAATCGGTTGAGTAAATTATTAGACAAAATTATTTCTCCTATGCAAATTGGGTTTGTAGCAGGAAGACTTATCTCAGATAATATACTATTGGCTCAAGAACTCTACCACAAGTTGAATTATCATACTAGAGGCGGTAATTTAATTTTGAAGCTTGATATGGCAAAGGCATACGATAGGGTCCAGTGGAATTTTTTGTTTCAAATAATGGGTGCTTTTGGATTTTCAGAATCTGTCATTGATATGATGAGAAGGTGCATTGCAGACTGTTGGTTTTCAGTTCGTATTAATGGACAATTATCGGGGTTTTTCCATTCCAAAAGAGGGCTTAGGCAAGGCGACCCTATTTCACCACTATTGTTCATTATTGCAGCAGAATATTTCTCAAGAGGACTGGAAAATTTGTTCAACAGGTTCCCACAAATGTTTTTCACAACCGGATGCGATTATAGAGTCTCCCACTTAGCATATGCGGATGATGTAATGATCCTGATGAATGGCTCAATTAACTGTGTGAAAAGGATTATGGACTTTCTAAAAACTTATATGCGATGTTCGGGACAATTGATTAATGTGGCAAAGAGTTCTTTTTTCCCTGCCAAAGGTATTCCTGATGCTCGGATAAGGAAGATTGCTGATGTGACTGGTTTTAGAGGAGTTAGGCCTCTTACTTACTTGGGAGTTCCTATTTTCTCTAGACATAGGAAGAGTATCTATTTCCAACCGCTGCTAGAAAAGGCGAGGAAAAAATTGATGGGGTGGAATATCGCAAGACTTTCACATAGAGGGCGACTACTATTAATCCAGAGTGTATTGTGCTCAATTCCTATGTATCTGCTTCAGGTGTTATTGCCCCCGCTTTCTGTGCTACACCAGCTTGAAATGATATTTGCAAATTTCTTTTGGGGATCCACGGATTCCAAAGGCAAAGCTCACTGGATTTCATGGGTAAACATATGCAAACCGAAGTTAGAAGGAGGGTTGGGGGTGAGAAGACTTTCGGAAGTGACCACAGCAGTTTCTTTGAAGCTATGGTACAGGTTCCGGGTTCAAAACACTCTTTGGGCAGAATTTCTAAATAAGATGTACTGTGGGGCAACATCTCCGGTGATAGTATCGTTGAAACGTAATGCTTCATCTTGTTGGCGGAGAATGGTGAAAATTAGAGCCTTGGCAGAACAGAAGATAGGCTGGACAATTGGTGGGGGCCAAATAAGATTTTGGTATGATGGGTGGCTTGATAGAGGTCCCCTATTCCTGTCCTGTGAGGTGGTTGGAAATCCGGAGGCACTGATATCTGATTTTCAGGATGAGAATGGCTGGATTTTGTTCAAATTGGAGGAGGTGCTGCCGTTGTCTGTGGTGGCAGAAGTGGCAGAGATTGCTGTACAACATGGAGGTTCAGATAGGCTGATTTGGAAGCCTTCTGCAGATGGACAATTCTCGATGAAGGCCGCATGGAAAGAGGCTCGACGGAGTGGACAGCGAATGGCAATAGGGGCTGCAGTTTGGAGTAAAATTCTGGTGCCGAAGGTGTCGATTTTTGCTTGGAGATTTCTGCAGGAAAAGCTGCCAGTGGACACAATTTTACAAAGGCGTGGAGTAAGTTTGGCATCTAAATGCCAGCATTGCAGGGGAGAAGAGTCATGGAAACATCTCTTCTTCCGGTGTGAAATGGTGATGGAGGTGTGGGAATATTATGCTCGGTTATTTCGTGTTAATGATTTCACTAAGATAGAGAAGTGGAGGATTGGAGAGGAATGGAAGCAGCAAGGACATGTTAGAGAAGCTATTCCGTTTTTGATACTTTGGTTCTTGTGGATGGCACGCAATGATGCTAAGCACAGGGGTACGAAGTTAAATACTCAGAAAGTTATTAGTGATGTTGGACAATATATTGTTTTTGGAACAGCTGCTGGGTTGATAAAAAACCATCACTGGAAAGGCTTCTCTTCAGTGGCTACAGGTTTTGGATTACAAGTCAGATTACAAACGGTAAACACAATCACTGTGGTTCGTTGGCGAAAACCAGTTTTTGGGACTTACAAGTTAAATTCAGATGGTTGTTCAAAGGGAAACCCAGGGGTAGCATCTTTTGGATTTATTGTTCGAAATCATGAAGGCCAAGTTGTACAGGCGATGCAAGGTGTTATTGGGGTGGGATCGAACATTAAAGCAGAATTATTTGCAATGTGGAAAGGTTTAGAGATGTGTAGAGAGAAGAATTATTTCCCTCTATGGTTAGAATCTGACTCTTTGGCTGCATTGCACTTAATTGAGAGCACGTCTTGTAGCTGGGACCTTCGGAATTTAGTGATCAAGATCAAGGAGGTGGTTCGCAATTATCATGTTCAGTACTCACATACGTATAGAGAGGCAAATGTGGCGGCAGATTACCTAGCAAATAGAGCATTTGACTATGTAGGGGATAGAACTGTGGATGGTAATTCTATTGAAAAGGAGCTTTATGGGATATGCAAATTGGACAGATCAGGCTTACCATATATTAGGCTTTCGGCCAAGACAGGCTAAAAACGTCCCTACCATGAGAAGCAGGGAGGTTGTGGGATTGGTTAAGAGCAGGCTTAGTGAAGATGTGGATGTAGTTAAGTAGATGGTGGAGCTGGTATTACTAGTGGCTTGGTGCTACTCTGATACATTTGGATTTGGACTAATGGAATAGATAACTAGTGGTTTGCTATGTTGGTACTATTATTAGTGGAGGTGTGTGAACGGTTTTTGGAAGGGCAACTGGTGCATGTTGTAGAGTGGATCAGTAACTAGAGCAGGTGGTGTGTACTTGAAAAATATGTGCTTTGGAAATGTAGTAC
This sequence comes from Kaempferia galanga, assembly GCA_037974795.1. Lineage (NCBI taxonomy): Eukaryota > Viridiplantae > Streptophyta > Magnoliopsida > Zingiberales > Zingiberaceae > Kaempferia > Kaempferia galanga. The sequence goes on from JBBPFP011247343.1 coordinate 7,674, forward strand.
ATTATGCAGGTTTGGTTGGCTAGAAGTGATGCAAGAATCTGGAACATGCTGATTTATTAAGTGCAGATTTTTGTGAAGTGGTTGAAAAGGATTTCAAAAATCATTAGTGCAGGGTTGCAAATACTGTTAAGCAGCACATGAAGATATTGCTAAGCAGCAAATGAGGCTTTTAGAAACCACTCCAGTGTGTTGTCTAATGCTTAGAGGTTTCTTATGATGATTGGATCCATGTATGTAGCTGGGATATGATGGTAGTTTGGAAGTTGATTAATTTCTGTTGGTGAATTTTGGTTTTGATGATGATGATGGATTTGAAGTTTATTGCTATAATCGGCTCAACATTATATAAGGCTGATTTACTTTGGAGCCTGATAAGGTGTGACAGGTAAATAATTGTTTCGTTTTGAAGTTGGGAGGTTGCCTCTTCTGTATCAGGTCAGATAATGCTGTGATAAAGCTGTTGGATGATGATTGACTCTATACGGAGGTGCTGGAGCTGATCATGTTGCTCACTTGTGTGTTTGAATGCTACGGGTTAGTGGAGTTGGCCTCTTCATTGGTGCAGGATATCCAAGTTTGGAAGCTGCACGCTGGAATTGCAGTGCTTTATGGATTACTTCATTGGTTTTTGCTGTTTGTGATGTGCTGATTTGGTACTGTCAGACTTGGTGTGGTTGGTAAAAGAAGATGGCTAAAATGATGGATGATACAATTACTGTGCTGGATAGATAACTCGGGCTGATATGGTTCCTTGATCGTGATGGTGGCTGTATGATGTTGGCATGGTGATAATTCTATGCGGGTTTGTTTGCTGGAGTATGGTTGAGCCTTATGAGGACGTGTGCAATGTAAGGAAGGGCTGAACTCATGGGGAACTTAGCGTGCAGGAAATTTGGAGATGCATTGCTTTGAAGAAGGGTGTTGTGCTTGATGTTGATGTTTGATATTATTGACACTTGTGGTCTTGGAGTTTCTACTGGCTTTCTGATGTGCGGAGGTTTGTAGAATTTGGGCACGAGATGGAGGATGTAAAGTGTTTTCAGGTTTGTGGAAGAGCATTTGTGCAGGTAGCTGGGAGTTGGTGATAGGTTGATGTGCAGCATTTTGAAGCACTTTTTTTGGTCGAAGAAGATGGTGCAGCTGGTGTGATAAAGAGAAGTTGGATGTGCAGATGATAAGTGTGCAGATTTATACTAGGGAATTGCTATTGCTGGAATTTTGTAGTTGGCCTTGAACAGACGCTGAAAGAACTTCGTGGAATCTGGATTGGTGGAGGATGAAGCTAGTGGTATGTTTTGGTGGCTGATGCATTATGGGACGCTTGGTTGTGGAACGGATGCGGATTTTGGGCACGAGCTGGAGGATGTGCAGATCTTAACTTTCTGACTTTGGCAATTTGTACAGAGTTAGGAAAAATCTTTAGAATTGTAAAAATGATAGAGTCAATTAATATTATAGAGATCATTTTGGAGTTACTTGTAAATCTAGTTGAGTCGTTGTAAACCATGGTAGAAGGTCAGGTTTGGCCCCCCTTCTGGCATGGTTAGTTTATTTTGGTTGATTAATAAATTGTTCAGGGGACTCTGTGGGATGATCATGCAGGAGATGTACGCCCTGGGGCCACTGCACTCCGGTCCATGGTCTGAAGATAGAGGATTCTGACGCTTTTGATTAAAAAAAAAACATAGGCGTGTATGAGTCTAAACAAGAGCTGAGCATTTAAATAACCATAAGCTTACACATATACAAAACATGAGCATAAACTAGTACTTAAGTAAAATCCTAAACATAAGTGATGCGTGAACATGAACTTGAACTTTACATAATCATAAGCCTAAGAAATGCATGATCATAAATTTGACCTTAGTTTAAACATAAACATAACGATTCATAAGTAGACTTGCGTGTCATAAACCCGTAGGGTTTTGGGAGCTCCCGAGCTAGGGTCACCAATCGCACTCCATCTTGTAGGATTTGGTGGGCTCCCGGGCTAGGTCTCTGGTCACACTCAACCAAGTAGGATTTGGTGAGCTCCCAGGCTAGGGTCTCTGGTCCCACTCAACCATGTAGGATTCGGTTAGCTTCCGGGCTAGGGTCTCCGGTCCCACTCAACCACTTAGGATTGTTGAGCTTCCGGGCTAGGGTCTCCGGTCACGCTCATCCACGTAGGATTCGGTGAGCTCCCGAGCTAGGGTCTCGGTCCCACTTAACCCCATAGGATTTGGTGAGCTGCCGGGATAAGGTCTCCGGTCACACTCAACCACGTATTTTATCGTGAGCGTGTAATTAATCATAAGCATGAACGAAACCAAAACATGCATGTAACCATAAACAAGAACATAAACTTAAAACAAGTATTGAATCATGAACATGTAATTAATCATAAACACAAACTAAACCTAAACATGTATTTACATAGGGTTAAGCTTAAACATGAACGGAACCTAAGCTTGTATTTAAACATAAACCCGAAGATGAATTTAAACAAGTATTTAATCACAAACATTTAGTCGAGCATAAACATGAACGGAACCTAAGCTCGTATTTAAACATAAACCCGAAGATAAATTTAAACAAGTATTTAATCACGAACATGTAGTCCAGCATAAACATGAACAGAACCTAAGCTCGTATTTAAACATAAACCCGAAGATGAATTTAAACAAGTATTTAATCATAAACGTGAACAAAACCTAAACATATGTTAAACATAACCAAGAACATAAATTTTAAACAAGTATTTAACTGATTAAATTTATGATTAATTTTATTAACTTTAATATTAGAATTATTTAAGCTAAACGAGACTAGTTAAAAGAAAAATGGAACATTAGAGTGTTTATCAAGCCATCAAGATGTATTAAACCGTA
>JBBPFP011247452.1:0-10543 GCA_037974795.1 Kaempferia galanga
GAAGACGCCCCCGCATCCGCCATCGACAGACAGCAGGTTCCTCACGCTACTCTTTCGAAAGTTGCCTCTCATTGCAGAGCCTCTCGGGCTTTAAAATTTCTTCTAGATATTACCGTTAAGACTTCTTTCATGATCCCGCCTAATCCCTTACTTTTTTCCTTTTATCGATTTTTCTCTATATTCTAGGTGTTAGCAATGCCCTTTGTATGTATCAGTTCATGCCCTAATTTTTTTTTTTTTTTTTCACTTGATACCCTTTTTTCATCCTGAACTTATCACTTCTGGATGGCTTTGTCATTACATAAGTCGTTTGGTACTTGGAGGCTCAATTGTACTTGAAATTGTTTGGTTCTATGGTTTGCCCATTTAGGGAAGAATGAGGGAAGTGCTTGGAGTTTAGGATATTTAGGGTTGAGTTTTTTGTACTTTTTGTTCTGTGTCAAAGTTTAATCAGTGTTAATTATTTTGCTTCTTCATTCAGTGAAGATAAAAGTAGAGTTAGTGTAGGAATAAATGGGTACCCTTCCAAACTTAATATGGTAAGTGAGCACGAGGTCCGATATTCAAATAATACCAAAATGCAATGAGATGGGGAAAAAACCTTTAAGTGACAGCAAATGTGATTATAATTTTTTTGTTGGAGCTCTTTCTTAATAGCTTAAACTTTAGAGTTAAATAGTATCTCAATTAAACTAACCTATGTCATGGGGCTTTTGTTTTAGGAAAGTAATTGACTATTATTTTTCATGGTTGGTCAAAATTTTTATTATTTTCAAAAGATGTCTTTGCTGCTGATTGATTGAACTTATTATTTCTTTTTGTTCCCATTTCACAATAAAAACTTCTACCAGTTGATAAAATTGAAAATAATCTTATTTGGGAGAAATTACGAGTAGAGCTCACCATCATAATCCATAATAGTGAGTAACATAATTTTATAGATTCTCCTTGCATCATATAACTGCAGATGGGATTTTTACGAGACAGAAGATCACAATCTGTATTCTTTTAGTGTTTAAAGAGCTTGAAATTGTCAGTGACATTAAATGACTTGGAGAATGGGAACTGTTCATGATATGATTTGACTTATTAGTTTATTGATTGCCTTACTTGAAATGCTTGTCCTGGCTTTGAGAAAGGTGGAAATTGGGAGTAATTTATAATTTAGTCATTTTCATGGTTATGCTTTTTCGATTTTATGATATTCTAAAACTAATGAGAAAGATTTTGTCTTGAATAAGAATCTCTTTTGAATTAGCATTTAGTCATTTTCATGGATATATTTCCTAGATTTTATGATATCTTAAAACCATTGAGCAAAGTTTTGTCTTGAATAAGAATCTTTGTGTGGATCTCATGATGGATATATTGGACCATCTAGAACTGACTAGAGGGGGTGAATTGGCGATCCCAAATTCTTGCACACAATTAACTTACACAAGTTACAATCTATAATGATAGTTGAAGCTGAATAAAACTGTGTGCTTGAAGGCCAAAGATTAAACAAATAATGTTAAAACATGAAATGTAGTGTGGTTTAGAGCTCCATCCCTATTCCATACCCTACAACGTATCTTGTGTGTCACTCCTACAAATTCATTAATCCACCACTTAACGTGAGATAATCTGGGCCAAGTCTCTACAAATCGAGATTCACAACTTTTAATGAGACAACTTGACCTAGAATTGGACGTTTTACAAGCTCTTTCTGAACTTTAGCCTAATCTGAATTTACTCACAAACAAATTAAATCTCACTTCTTGCTATTGATGAAAATGAAAGATTGGAGAAGAGGCAAATTACCAAAAGCTTGAGATAAAGCCTTCAACCTTGGTACAAGACTCGGATTTATTTGGCAACTTTATTTTGATGAGAATAAGCATTTGAGAGATATTTTCATGTGCTCTTAGCACCCAATAGCTTATATACTACAAAGCTAACTTAGAGACCTGATCTTGGCAGCTTCAGTCTACTAGAATAACAATCTCGTCAACTGGACAACTCAAATATTCATGTTAAATTCTAACTTATGTATCTTTAGTCTACTAGAAACCTTTCTAGTTGATTGGATCTCAAACAAGAAGATTTTGTTGCTCAGTGTCTTCATCCAATCTATTGGAATTCTTTGTTACAATGATTGGAATGGTTGGACAATCCTCCTTACCCACATAAATCTTAGTAAGCTTTAACTAAGACTTGAGTCAGTCAACAAATATGACTTGAGTACCTTCCAAATTTGAAAGGCTTCAACAATCAAGCTCTAGGTAACTCACTCACTACTTAGGCAATCATACATGGATATATTTTGCATGCCTAAAAATAAACTCAAAATTACTTTATTGTAACCACATAATAGGATTCATGTCTTCGGCACTCTGAGCACCTTCTTGATCTTGGTCTCTTGTCCTTGAGTTCATCAATCATTTCCTCAACCCAAGCTCTCCTCCCTCGAGTATTATGAGCATCCCTTCAACCGATACCTCTTGCTCTTAAATCCATTCTCTACCTTGATATGGGCTTCCCGTCCTCTAGTACTCCAAGCACCACTCGACAAGATCCCCTGCCATTGAGTCCATATCCATGCAATTTGAGCTTCCAATCCTCAAGTCTATATCTACATGATGTGGGCCTCTTGCTCTTGATTCCATCTCCACATGATTTGAGCCTTCTGCCTCAAGTCCATCTTTACTCGATTTGGGCCTCTTGCCTTCGAGTTCATCTCCACTCTATTCAAGTTTGCTTGTCCTTGAGCTCCAATGTACTAACCTACACACACTCAATATAACATCAAATATTTACGTAACTTAAGTTGTATTGTCAACATATTAAAACACTATGGTTAAACTCAACAACAAGGGCAACATGGCTTCCCCAATAGGGTATGGTGCCAATTGTTTCAAATCGTATATAATTTCTTCTGTATTTTTTAGCTGCTTATTATCAGGATCATTCAGTGTCTAATAGTTTGTCTTTTTTTGGAGTTTGCTGACTATTCTAGCCTAGATATTATGTTTAGCAATTGGTGAGTATCTTATAGTTTTCTGTATCCAGGTGGATGCTGCTGTTCTTCATTACCAGAATCAAAGGCTTGTCCAGCAGTTGGAAGCCCAAAAGGCTGAAATGCACACACTAGAAGGAAAGTTTAAAGAGTTGAGGGGGAAACAAAGTTCTTACAACAAATCTTTGATGACACTACACAAGATGTGGAATCAGGTTATCTTACGACTATTTTACTTCATCTTCTTTCCTTGCCTGTTACTGATTTCATATGTTTGCTTTCTTCTCTTCTTAAAATCATAGCTAGTTGAGGATTTAATTCTTCTTTGTATTCGAGCTGGTGGTGACCTCCATTCCATGCAAATGCTGGTCTGTGAAGATCACTCGAAAGGTTATCTATGGAGCTTTATGTTTTTATTTTATCTTAATAGTTATTTTTGTGCTGGGCTTTTGAAGTTGAAAATTGCCTCCGGTTTGTTGATTTCTCTTTCACTAGATGCCCTTGAATCATGTTCTCCAGAGGAGGTTTTTCTTTTCAGGCTTACGAGATTAAACCCTACAGAAAAAAAAGTTGAGAACTTATTTGCAAATGTTGTTCAAGAAGCACTTGATTCACGTCGTTCAGCTACTATCAATCTGATGAAATATGTTTTGGATATGATTTCTTCACGGCGAGCCAAAAATGAATGCTTAGTTTTTGCCTTACAAGGGAATTTATCCTCGGAAGGTTACAATAACACACTATTCTTACTTTTATTCTTATATTTTGCTTGTTGCTAGAGGTTCACTCTATACCTTTCTAAACTATAATGATCTGCAGATGCTGTTTCTCAACTTAAGAAGTTTGATGAATCCTTGCGAGAGGTTGTTGATAACATGCACCAAGCTGCTGATGTTCTCTCTCAGAAACACAAACAGATTACGGAAGAAATAAACATTTGCAAAATCAACTTTTCAACTACAGAATCTGAGATTAAACGCATTTCAGGTACTAAATGATGTTTTCTCTTAGACGCCACAAATCTGTTCTTCCGCGCTACTGTTCCTTCTTGAATGATGGTGAAGGTGTTTGATTGAAGCAACATAAAGGAGTAGATGGTGTTAAGTGTGATACAAAGGAATGAGGATGTTGAGGTGGATACAGAATGTTGAGACAAGGATGACTAGTAATGCTTACTAGAATGTTTACATTTATTGTTGGGCAATGGATATGGTTAAATATTATGGTAAAACTAACTCAATGCGCCATTATGGAGAATCATGGGATTTAACTAAACTGACAGACTTCACTGACACAATATTTACCAATGGAATATGTTGAAATGAAGAATGCTAATCTGTATACCTTACGTGATCATTTACTGACAAGAAAATAGCATATTGTTTTGAAGTGTGGATGCGTAGCGCCAACTTAATGAGATTTTCATTGTACCATGTGTGCAACTGTTTGCGCTGCAGTTGATAGCATGTGTTTGAAGTTAGCCAGTATGGACATATCTTGGATTTAAGTTAATTTTTAGAGTGAATAGATATTGTAAAATTACAATCTATAAGAGGGAACAGGATATTTCCTTCAGTTGTTTTTGTTCATATTTAGTATCTTTATTTTAATGCTAAAATAAATTTCTGTCATTTATGTAGGTGAATTAGAGGAGAGCATGGCGGAGCTTGAAGAAACTCGACGCAAGTTGGCAATTATGCAAATGCATATGCATGGAGCATCTACAACACATGCTTTAATTGCAAATGGAAGTAGTTCGCCAGATAAATGTGTAGATAGAACCATGGGATTGAAGGATTTGAAAGAATCAATCGAGGAGGCTAAGGTATAATTAAGGCACACATGGTAACTTGCGATTCAGTCTTTAGGAATAACCCTTTATTCATTCTCATGTGATTGTGTCACTTTTTTTACTTCCTAAAATATGGCAGACATTGGCTGCTAGCCGTCTTTTGGAACTTCAGGAAGCCCAGGAAGATTTCTTGATTGTTTCAAAGCAATTGGAAGATCTTCAAGTTGTTTGCACTTCAATTGTCTTTGTGTTCTTAAAAAACTCTTTTTGTTTACTAAATTGTACATTCTTTCAACTGTGCTAATGCAGAGCCAATTGAAGGATGAGAATTATGTTATCTCATCAAAACAATACTCTCTGATAAATGACCAACTTCAGCATCTAAATGCAGAACTTGCTCGGTACAAGAGTTTGATTGAATCCTTTCAGGTAACTTTGGATTTGGTGGTAATTTCTACAATTTACTAATGATTCCCTCTTACAAGTATATCTATATTCAGGCTGATAGGACCAACTACTTGCAAAGAGAGAATGAATTAAATGTTAAAGCAGATTCAGCTGATTCTATTAAGGTTTCTATTAGAAACCATGAGGCAAAAATTGCAGAATTTGAGATTCAGATTCAGAATTTTACTGCTGAGAAAAATAATCTTGAAAGTAAACTTGAAGAAGCTGAGCAGGATTTAGGTAGACTTTGCCATATTCTTCGATAGTGTGGATACCTTTTAAAGAATCTATACTTAGTGTTTTATTTTTACAGGCAGGAAAGATATCAAGGATGAAATTCATGTCATGGCTTCCGCTTTGACTAAGGAAATGGAAATGATGGAAAGCCAGTTAAATAGGTCAAAAGAAGCAGCTTCTGAAGCACTTGCATTGCGTGAAGAAGCTGAGTCATTGAGGTCCCTGCTCAAGAGGAAGGTCTTGATCATCAAAATTTTTTTCTGTGTATGCTATTTCTGGTAGTCAATGATCTTCCATACAACAGCATGCGTTTCACAACCTTAGTTTGAGTAGTTATTCTACATATACAGAGAAAAAAATGATTAGGAGACATTGGCTTTGTGGTACATGTTCTTTTCTTCATGAATTGGGTGCACAAGCTTGCATACAAACAGCATGCACATGCAAGTTTAATTTTTAACAAATGGACCTCTCCTAGACCTTGCATTTCCCGGAAACTTGTGCACCAAGCTGCTCTTTCATATAGATATCATTGAAGCTTTTTTAGCCAGTAATGCCATTAAGAACTAACTCTTTATGTTTGTGAATTTGTTTGGAATCACATATTTTGTATGGTTTGAATCATTCATAGTCATCAAGTTCAGAATCTTATTTGTGTTCAGTTGTATGTCTGCTTAGATTTTATCATATAACAATGTTCTATTATTGGCTTATTGAGTCTCATTTTTCTAGATACTTGAACACAAAACTCTGTCCGATGAATATGCAAAAGACATGGTTGAGAGAAAACCACTTAAAGAACTGGTGTGCCTCTCTGTACATGATTAAGGATGCTTATAATTGATTAACTCTGGCTATGATTTATCAATTTTGCTTGAAACATATTGCAGGTTGAGAATTTGGAAAAAGAAAAACAGGAGTTGCAAATCATTTTAGATATGCATGGAAAAGAATATCATGACACTCGGTATGTGTTTGCAGACTGAGAAAAATGATTTCTTCATGTTACATCCTTCTTGTTCATTGTCCAGTATGTAATTGTGCATCTATGCCCCTTCTTGGTTAAGTCTAAGAACATGTCCTTTTAAAAGTTAACACATTTTTTCTTAGGGAAATCAAAATTTTGTTTTAGGACTTATAAGTTTTCTTCTCGATCATTATTCATACTGGTGATGTCTAATGGAGAAAAAAAAGTGTACTCTGCAAGATTACTGCTGTATCATAGTCGAGTGGATAAGCATAGATCTGTGTCTACCAACATGGTTTCTGTGGTAAGTGATAACTGATTTTATGTCTACATTTCCTTCGCATGGCCTCTTACTGATATCATGGTTGTATGGTACACACTAACTGGGATTTAGCCTATACTTGTATGACTACAGCTCTAGTATTTTTTTTTAAGGATCTTCTACCCAACCCATTAAATGAGTTGGGCAACCATCAACTGCATTTAGTAAACTAACGTATATAACCTTTGCTCATGCCAATGATATCAAATGCTGTAAAAAAAATTGCATCTTTTTGGATTACTCTCAGACCATAGTTGTTTAGGTTAGCATAAGTCTGTACCTACTGATATGGTTTCTGTTGTAGCTGACACTGTCTACATTTCCATGGCATGGCTACATGCTGACATTGTGGTTAGGAGCATATTGTTATGTTGTATTATCATAGGTTGAGACTTGGAGCAAAAGGTGATAAGTCTCACCCCATACAAGAAGGTAAATCTCGGGGGGAATTTTTATCCTAACACAACTGCCTTTTGCATGAGGGAGGCTAGGCACCTAACGGGGCATTTTGCACCCACTGTTAGTTGACCCCAAGACCTATTGAAGCAACCACCCATGTAATTATCAACTGTGCCAACCCATGAGGGCATATTGTGTTATCATAGTGAACCCGAATGATAGGGGTAGATTATCTAGTCCTGTTATGGTATTTTTATGTAGATTTAATTATCAAATTTTGGTTTTACATTTAAACCTCTGATTTCACACAGGACAATATCCGAAATCAAGGAATCAGAACAAAGAGCTCGTGTACAAGCTGATCTCTTAAAAGCTACCTTAGCTGAGAACAGTCTTGAGTTACGAGTGAAAGCAGCAAATGATGCTGAGGCAACTTACAATCAAAGACATTCTGTTGCAGAAGCTGAAATACCACAACTAAGGGCCAGATTAGATGCTGCTAAGAGGTTTGATACTTGTCATGGTCCAGCTAAATCTCGTCTGCTGTGTTAGTCACCAATGACAGTTCTGAATGTTATATTCAGCTTTTACTATGCTGCAAAGTTTTCCTGAAGTTTGATTTTCTAAGTTTCTGAATGTGAATATAATGTGAAATATTCTCTACTCCAACAGTTTGTTTACAAAGAACAACTGACTTATGATGTAGCATATTGTTGTTAAATAGTGATATGTTTTACTTGACAGATTATTTTTCAAAAAAAAAAAGATAAAGAAATGTGTTTTTTTTTATGTCATTGCTCATGGTTCTTGAATAGCATATTTGTTCGTTGGATAGATTCCATTACCTTTGAGTTGATACACTAATATGTGAACATTGCAGTCGTTTTGACTTGTTTTTTTTGTCCAGAGACGTCATAGAGCTTCAAGAGACCATAAGAATAAAAGAAGCTGAAGGCGAGGCTTATATTTCTGAAATAGAGGTCATGTGATCCTCATGGTTTGTAAAATTTGCTTTAATTTGTTTGTGTGTGTACTAACTACTAAATATGCTTCATTTTCTACTATTTTCCTAATAGACAATTGGCCAAGCATATGAAGACATGCAAACACAGAACCAGCATTTGCTTCAACTAGTGGCTGATAGAGATGCCTACAATATCAAGGTTTTGCTATTTCAAAAAGTGGTCAATATGTATTAAATTCTTTTTTTATTATTCAATGCTGTGATCTCAAATATCAAAAAGGCCTTTTATTATTATCAGAGTTATAAATGCTGTCTGCTATGCATTACACAAACTATTAGTAGTACCCTAAAGCATCGTAAGCATACAAAATTCACTTACAGATTGGATTATCTTCTGGTTTTTTATCATATATGTAGATTAAGGTTGTTATGCTGTGTATTTGCTTTTTAGTCTCTAGTAAGAAACAGTGGTTAAACAATACCATTTTGGCAGTCGGATGATTGGTTGTTCTATCCACAATAAGTAGAAATTTGTTATCTTTATGTTACTCTTTTTATATATGCCAGCTAGTTTCAGATAGTGTGAAGATGAAGCAAACCCATAGTTCACTTCTTTCTGAAAAGCAAACTATATCAAAGCAACTGCAACAAGTTAACAGCTCGTTAGAGTTCTTGAAGACAAAAGTAACTAATGGTGAAGAGCAGGTGCCCGTTTTAATTCAATGATTTTTTTCCTCTATGGCTCCTTTGTATGGCAATTTTCACTATATGCAAGACTTCTTTGTTCACTGGTTGAATTGAACAGATGAAAGCACACGTCGCACAAGCTGTTAAAGCTTCCACAGAAAGTAGGCACATTAATATAAATATGGAAAAAAATAAGTTGGAGTTGATTGATGCTGAGAAAGAGCTGAAGTGGCTTCAATCTACAGTCAGTTCCGTTGAGAAAGAATATGAACGGAACCAAAAAAAGATAACTGATTTGAGAATTGAATTAGAGAAGGAAAGGTGGTGTTTACCTTTATTAAATTGGTGTAGATAATGCTGATAGTTGTCCTATGTATCACACTCATTAATCAACGTTTGAGTTCTTATTCAGAAAAGAGAGGAAAAAGCTAGAGGAAGAACTCGCTGAGGTGAAAGCTGAAGTCTTGGAAATGAGTTCTGAAAGTGAGGAAGTCACGATCCAAAAGCTCCAGGATGAGATCAAGGAGTGCAAGGCGATTCTCAAATGCGGTGTATGTTTTGACAGACCAAAGGAGGTAGTTATCCAATGCTTAAAGGAGTATTAGTTCAAATTACGTGCCTTGAACTCTTGACAACAGCCTTTTATCTTCTTCTGGCAGGTTGTGATCACCAAATGCTTTCATCTATTTTGCTATCCATGCATCCAGAGGAACCTGGAAATTCGTCATCGCAAATGCCCTGGGTGTGGCACTGCATTTGGACAGAATGATGTTCGCGAGGTGAAGATATGAGCCTCTCAAGAGGCACCTCGACAGTTAAAGTGGTTTATTTTTTTCAAATATGCCTGTGGGCCCAGTCTTCTTAGGATCCTGCCCTGTTTGAGTTGAGATCTGGTAGATTAGCTGCATGGTGGCTGGATATGTAAATGATCAAATGTCAGTCAGTCCTTACCCGTTTAGGTTATTCTTGTTCTGTGGGTTCATCGCTACACTGTTGTCCTAGATGAATAACCCTGTTCTGGCACTCGTAGTAGGTGGTAAGAGACTAAAAAGAGAATTGACTCGTAGTAGATGAATAGCCCTGTTCTTATTATTGTATACTGGAAGTTGAATACACAGATGGAGTTTGATAGGATTCGTGTTATAATTATGATCGATTTCAGTTCGATGCTAATTTTACTAATCAAAATTTTGTGTATTACGTATTGCATAGCCAATGAAATAGTCAGCTGGATGAACTTCGTTAACGAACTGTGTTTTCCAAACTTGGACTAACGATTGGACTAGTTGATGAATTGGGTCAGACGGTTGTTCCAATCGGTTGGTTATAAATTTATTTAAGGTGGGTTAACCAATTAAGTGGATATATATTATATTATATTATATACAAAAAAATCAATTTAAAATTTTTTTATGCATTAACTTTAGGTAAAATTTTATTAACACAGTCGGGAGTTTAAAAAAATAAACAAAAGAAAAAAGTGGTAAGGCACCTTCGATGTGTAGGGCATCAAAACAAAACAGGACGATCACATAAATGTACAAGCATACATATCCGAAAGCTTAAAAAAAAATTTAAAAATCTCCGTGTTCTACAACTGTGAGTGTGATATATATAATTTTTTAAAATCTTTTTCAGATTTAGTTACAAATTTGATATTTTATTTAGTAATCATTTATTTATATTCGTTTAATGTCAATTAAATAAATATATTTAAACAACCCATCAAA
>JBBPFP011247669.1:0-10542 GCA_037974795.1 Kaempferia galanga
TTGCATTTTTGAAAAATTAGTTTTTTAGTTTATGAAATTATCTTTTCCAACCGTTAGAAATTTTTCTAATAATTTTTTGGTCTCGAAAATTATTTTCTCCTATTTTTTAAGTTGAAACAAATTTTTCTTTCAAAATTCAATTTTTTTTAAAATTTTCTTGAACTTTCTTTTTAACTTAGTATTTTATTGTATCTCCATTTTTATGTGATCAAATGAGGAGAATTGTTAAGTCTAGGGGATAGTATAAATTTTTCTTATTTTTTCCCCTTCTATTTTAACTATTAGAATTTTTTTATTTACCCTAACTTAACTTGGGTTGCTCACAACAAAAAGGGGGAGATTGTTGATCCCCAGGTTAGTTTTAATATGACCAACCAAGTTAGGTTAGGTTCTGTATTTTTCTAACTTTGTGCCTAGGTGTACAGAAGCTTAGGAGATTTCTATTAGAGATTCAATTGCCTTGGAGTGGTGATCCTCTGATCGTGATCCAAGTAATTCTTTATGTCTCCTACTTTCTGTTTCTGCTTTACTTTATAATTGTGTTTGGTTTAGCATAACTTGTCCGAGTAAGGTATAGTTTAATTTGCAGGCTTATCGACCTCCGTCTACCGGCCCTACATGGTCTAACAAAAACTGTCAATAAGTGAGCTAGGGCATCGCTGGTGCAGCTGCTCCGACGATCAAGTTAAAAAAATATTGGTGGAGCAAAAAATGGTAGAAAGTAGCAACAAGTAGAAGAAGATGCATATGTTTGCACATACTTGTGCCAACGGTGAAAGATCCCCTTTTAAAATGTCCTCCACAATCTTAGCATTAATAAGGCATTATCCTACCATCTATCAATCTATCCCATCATTATTCTTATACTGTATCCAGTAATCCCATCGGTATGGAAAAGGCATATTGGGTAGGTATATGTACAAAGATATGATCCTCCGACAAACCCATGTGTTGTATTAATAGCGGAAAATGGGTTTATTGGCTAGAAATCCTACTAGGTTATTAGGTTAGAGAATGGACCCAAAAATGTGTCTATTGCAGAGTGCTCGTTTCTTTATACAACTCAAAAAGAGTAGCAGTTTGTGTCTAATGTGACTAACCAATTTGAGAGAGGGCAAGGGAGCAGTGGTCCGAATGAGTTTAGTCTGAGCCAGGAATGGGGCCCCTAGAGAAAGTATGTTCGATCGGTAGAGATCGATCGGGAGAGAGGGGAGCAGAGCCCCGAGAGAGTTTGGTTCGAGTCGGGATTGAGGCTCCCAGAGAGCACACCCGATCGGCAGGGCTAATCAGGAGATAGGGGATAGGGGATAGGGGAGCAGAGCCCCAAGCGAGCCTGGTCTAAGCCGGGAATGGAGCTTCTAGAGAGCATGTCTGATCAGCAAGATCGACCGGTAGAGAGGGGAGCAGAGCCCCAAGCAAGTCTGGTCTAAGTTAGGAATGGGGCCCTAGAGAGCTTGTCCGATGGTCATGGTCAATCAAGAGAGAGGTGAGCAAAGCCCCAAGCAAGTCCAGTCTAAGTCGAGAATGGGGCTTCTAGAGAGCCTATCCAATCAGTAGAGCCGATCAAGAGAGAGGGGAGCAGAGACCCAAACCAGTCCGGTCTAAGTCGGGAATGGGGCCCTAGAGAGCGGGTCTGATCAGCATGCCGATCGGGAGAGAGGGTAATAGAACCCCAATCGAGTCCGGTCAAAGTCGATAATGGGGATTCTAGAGAGCGTGTCCAATTAGCATGGTCGATCGGGAGAGAGGGGAGCAGAGCCCCAAGCAAGTTCGGTCTAAGTTGGTAATGAGACCCTAGAGAGCTTGTCCGATCATTAGAGCTGATCGGGAGAGAAGAGAGCAGAGCCCCAAGTGAGTCCGGTCTAAACTAGGAATAGAGGGACCTACCAGGCCAGCTACCCGGCTTTTTTGACTCCTCTTGAACTTTGACCTACCCCTTAACCAACCTTTTAACCGTATGGGCCCTATTGTTAAAGCTCCTTCCTTATTCATCCAATGGTAAAAACAACCTTTTACAGTGTGTAGTAAGATAATAGATCCTTCTTTGAAAAGCTTGCATGAGACTATCTTTTTAAATTGGACTTGAGTAAATTATTGTATTTTAACTGAAAGAGGATATTGAAGGGGGAAAAAAATGAAACTTTAGAACAATAATGTTGATTAGAATTGTTGAAACCGAGTTTAAAGATTATAATTCACAATTCTGATTAATTTATGACTCTAATTTAGTCGAAAAGGCGTAAATTAATAGAAAAGAAAAGCTTATTGAGACATATTTTTGAGTGCTTTATATTGGACGGAATAGAGAAAGAGAGTTTTCATAATATTCATAAATATTCGGACATTATTATTTCTACTATTAAACTCTAATAAAAATCTCATTCGGATGAGTGTGTGTCTGGTCCATCATTGTTAAACAATAACATTCTCATTATGATCCATCGTCAAATTTGATTCAAATTACAAAGACGGATATCGCCTCCGCTCAAGTCGCATGACAGCATGAGTCTTTTGTAGAAATCTCACTGAGGAACCCTCTGAAATAGGATTCAGTAGTTGTCTGGCTCCTTATCTACTGAAGATGAAACAGAATAGAAACCTCAAATTAGAAAGCTGTGGGATGGGGCAATGGAAATTGGGTCCGAATGACTTAAATTTCTTCAATCGCTCCGATTCGAGCCAGTAATTTGTTAGCCGAAACACAGGATTGGTAAAGGCTTATAACAGAAGCAGCATAGCTCGTATCATCGCCTCATATCATCAAACAACACTTGCGCACAAGGGCCCTGCGCGTGAGTTTCTTTCTTTTTAATCTGTGTTCTGTCGAAAAGCTTTCGTTAGGTAGCTTCAAAGCGAGAGCTGATACATGATCTTTAAGCTGTAAGTAGTCCTGTGTTGCAGGTTGATTGGAATCAAGGATGGAATGCTATGGTACGTGCAGCTTACCAAGAGAGCTTAATCAGAAGCTGTCTGTCTTTTCTTGTTCGTCCCATTCGAGAGCAGCACTAGAAAGCTTTGCTGCAACATAAAATTAGACTACAGTAAGGATTCAGAAATGAAAAATATATATGACAAAGAACAGTTATAAATTGTCATGATCTGCATGTGTATATTATTGGGGAATTTTTCTGAATATGCCAAACACAAATCCAAATGAACAAGCAAGAGAGATCAGCATCTAACAGTTTACGTATGGGCATGTTTGCATCAGTGAGACCTAACCATGAAGACAGATGTATGCTCAACCTCAACGAGTAGAGTTTTACCAAATCATGATTCATTTTCCCTTCATATCGAGAAATATTGATCAAGCACAACTTCTCTTGTTAAGGAATTGTTTCAACTAAAATAAATAATAATTGTTCATGCACAGTTTCTGGTTTTACCTTCCATCCATCACCACACAAGTCAGATTCAAGGCATGCAAAAACAACGCTCTCTTAAATAACGTCCATGGATAAGTTTTCTCAAGTCATGGAAATTAAATACCTATTGCATTGAGTTTCATTTCATTACTTATTGTTGTGAGATATGTTCTTCTTCCTTGTTTTCCTTTTTATCCTGCTCTTTCTATTCTCCACACTCCAAAGATCAAAAAGCATCAATCTAAACATTCAAGAAAAGTGACTTACAATCACTACTTAGTTCCAGTCTTTTCCTTTTATTAGAATCACTGCTGGTTGAATTAAAATGGCTTTGTAGTGGATGATATTCCAGCGATGCCAGTGCCAGTTTGTGCTTCCCCAATTTTTTCTTCTCCTCCTCCTGTCAAACATAAAGATAAGTTACATAATAAAAATGACGAGCTGCAACAATCCTACATATATAGAACAAGAATATCAGGGTCATACATAAGCCTTGTTAAAATTAGCAATCTGTTGCTTACAGACTTGAACCTCCATCTTTAGAGCACAGACACGAGATTGGATTGGCACAGTGCACTGCTCAACTATCTGCTTCTGTCTCCCACAAACGACTTCTGGTTGCCATACGTTTAGAGCAACAGATGCAGTCCTGAAATATTAAAGTATTAGAACATTGACAACAATAACAATTAGAACGCCAAGCATTCACCTAGTGATAATAAACTAGGGCTTGGATTACTATTGTCGAAATCATAGCAATCTAACTGAAAGAAAGTGATATAATAAAGAAAAACATAAGGTTTCTTCAGAAACCTCAAAGTCTAAATGAAATAATATGCACCAGGATGATCTCATCACATATCCTACATCTGACTTTCTATTGTAATGTTATGCAGCTCGTGCGTTCAATATTATGGTTCTTGTAACTTCAGTATGTACTTCATGTGGCAGATGTAAAATTAGAAATTTTGGTTACACATATTTATGCAATTGTTATGACTACATTTAGTGTGCTTTAGAAATAATGATTGCATGCCATTTGAAACCTTGATGTTACATATTCAACATATCCTAAGAAAAAAGGCAAGCCAGAACACAATTTGCTAATTTGATTTTTTGAAATTCCAATCATCCATACATATATGAACTTCATGTTGAACAATGCCAAAGTTGTCAAAATTTCTCTACCCCACTTTAGCATCATGAACTATCTCCCTTGATTTAGTACACAAAACAAAGGCATTTCGATCAATTCTTTTATCTAATACACGAAAAGTTGGGAATTAATGTCATCAGTATGCTTGAAGAAACCAGTCCCGAAAAAGCCTATGAGTTTTAGTAGAAACTGAAGCAGTTAATTTGTGATCAATCCACAATGAACATATCACGACGAGAAGGAATGTAAGTGTTCTTGCTATTGAAACAGATGATTTAATTCAATCAATAAAGCACCTGGCTCTCTCCAAGTTTCTCAATTCTTCGACAGCGGCCTTGAGCCTGTCGCCCTCCCGCATCAACGACAACTTCAGCTCTTGCAGCCTCTTCCGAGAAACAGCTACCTTACTCTGTGCGAAGAGCATCTTCGCTCTCTGAAGGGCGACCCTCTTTGCCTTGTCCAACTTGAATCTGAATCAAAACTCAACTCCCGCGTCAAAGACGGAGTAGAGAAGGAAGGCAGGCAGGCGCGCGCCGCTTACCTAGTCTGGTAGAGGGATTTGGGTGACGCAGAGACGTTTTCGCCGTCAGGAAAGTCGATGGCGAGGAGGGTAGACCACAGGGCGGGGTCGGCGGAGAGGCGGCTGAGGCGGCGGGAGGCCATGGCGAGGGCGCAGAGGTCGCGGTAGGTGAGGCCGGCCGAGTCGGTGCCGATCTCCAAGACACGAGCCCATATCTCGTCCGGCAACATCGCCATACTCTCGCCGCCGACGCCGACTAGAGAAAGATGAATTATAGGCAACGCCTGTCCGCTGGAGAAGGATCGAGAGATATCGAAGGAATATTTTCTGCCCTATTATTCACTTATTTAGTTTAACGTCCGATTTAGGATATTTATTGGAATATTGTCCTTTAACCCTTGTAGTTTCTTCGTTTGCTCAAATAAGTTAAGATTCAGGTATATTTACCTTTTGGTGTAGTTTATTTTTGGGGCTAACTCACAGTGAGATAAGATTCGAATCTCTTCTGGTTTTTAGCTTTGCTCATGTTCTCGCCTACAACTCACATATAAATACAACTCACCTATAGTTTGTTTGTTTATTTATTTATTTTCACATTTGATAATTTTGATTTTGATTTTGTCCTTTAGTTTGGAACAAATTGTAAATGAATAAACTATTCCTTTTCATAAAAGATTAATTATATTCATTCAATTAAAAAATTAAAAAAAAAAGACCGGTGTAAGAAACTCTAGTAGGAAGTGATAGTTTTCGGGATTAAAAGGGATTAAATGGTAGTAATTTTACCATTACTCTCCTTGTTGGAGTTATCAATTTAAATTGAGCCATTTAGATTGTCTATTCTATCAAATAATTTTAATAAATTGAATTAAAATTTTATTAATTCACAGATTAGCTAATCGTGGACTTGGATTGGCCGTGAGTTTAGAAAAAAATTTAAAATTAAAATGGAAAATTAATGGACTTATAGATTTAACCCACCTAATGTGTAATATATATATATACACACACAACACTATCCTTCATGCTCATTTAGTATACACAAGTTAATATATATTCATTTGAATAGTCATGCGTCGAGCGAGGAGAAGATGGTGCTTGAGCTGGACTTGTGAATTTGCAATCTTTCTAAAACCTTGACATTTTGAATGTGTACAAGTTTGATGCAAATTCCATTGTGAGCTTTATTTATACTTTTATTATGACAATTATATAAATTGATTTAATGAGCTAATTTAGAGTAAACAATTAACATCCTCGAGCAAAAGAACAACTACGGGAAAACTTGTAGTAAATTCTGCTCCCCACCAGTAGGTGGGTCATCATCCATTACAATAGTGAAAAGTAAAAAAATATTTCAAAAAATACATAAATCTACACAATCTGTATAGATTGGTTAGGGTTACAACAAATTCAGTAAATTCCCCATTGTCAAATGGGTTTCTCCATATCAGACTTATGGGTTAATGTTTCAGCATCGGATGATTACAGGCGAGGTTTTCCGATAATCCAGTGCTGCCTGATCCAACCTTGCCGTGATCGACTTGGCCTAATTTATCAATCTGTGATACACTAATGAAGCTATTGATAGCATACATAGCAGAACTGGAGTGAAGAGCCAGGCATATGCAACACTCGAAGTGTAATGGTTTCACTGTGGTTGGGCAGTTGGCGCTGTCTGTGGCTGACCATAGAACCCAACACCTGGAGATTGGTAGAAGCCCATCGAAGTTGATTGCTGCTGCTGCTGCTGCTGTGGTGGTGGCAGCGGCGGAGCTACAGGTGGGATAGGCCTTGTGAACCCCCGTGATGCATGGGATAGCGGCAGAGGCGGCAGTGAACTGCCTGCAAATGGAAATGGTCCGATGTTTGTTACCCCGCTTGTTTGTGCAAATTGCTGCAGTGATGGTGGTGGTGGTGGCAGCGGAGGGAGAGGCGGCAGTGGTGGTGTAAAAGTTGGAGGTGCCTGATTGCTCTGGGATGCAAATGAAATTGACTGATGCTGTTGCGGCTGCGCCTGGCTAAAGTAGGATGGTATGCCCGTATCAGACGTGGAAATTAGGTTCTCAAGCCGGGGTTTCTTTTCCAAAGGGAAAGCAGCTTGGCCATCAGAGAGGACTTGGGAATTTAGGCTAGTGCCCATGGAAGCAGCTTCCTCTGCAGCCAAAGACGACAGGATAGAAGATAGAACCTGCGCCGATGATGATGATGCGGCCAGCTTTGCAGCAACTGCAGCTGCAGCTTTCTTGTGATCATCTTCTGCACTGCTTGCGCTGCCAGCGAATGAAGTTACAGAGTGTGGTGGTGGAAGTTGAGGAATGGATATTGGTAGGCTAGAGGTAGGGTCAAAACCGCTTTCCCCTGCAGCCAAGAGTAGTTGTTGCCGCCGCATGCTACCAGCTTGTTCACTGAGGGAATGGGCAATCTGGAATTGAGATGGAAAAAGAAACAGTACTCACTCAAGAAGAATTCACATAAATATAATAGATTTATGTCGAAAGCAATCAAAAAGGTCAGAATTCACCTCTGATTTAACTATCTCATGATCTTATGAAAACTAAGAAGTGGTTGTTTCGAGGCAAATACAATTTTAAAGGGACTAGGAAACTGGAATATGAAAGTGCCAAGTAACTGACTTCTAATGTAAAAGTTATTGAAACAATCTACAGATGATCGATGACGAAATTGATTCACTAGTAAAAATACAATCAGAAAGTTTGTATCTTCATCCAGCAAGAAAGTGCACCCATGAAGAGCGATAAAAATTCAGGATAAGCATCAACATTCGATACATAAATACAAACTAGTAGCACTTCATAATAGTAGATATCCTTGCAAAGAATATATCCCAGAATCAGCAGGTAACAGACTACTAGCAGGTTTCAAATAGAAAAGCAAAACAATTAAGTCGGAATGATATGATTAACCAAATACCAAGAATAGCATACACTCGCAACAGATGCAGAATTTTGTATTTGAACATGACAAAGTGATATGTAAAGTGCATGTTGGATATTAAATTTACTTGAACAGAAAAATTATAAAATCCTCGAAGATATTTCTTACCTGTAACTTATCATTAATGAGATCCAGCTTAAATTCCTGAAATATTTATTTCCAGTAGAAAGTGAAAATGCATTAGAAGACGAGTCTAATTTTATCACCTAGAACCTTAGGTGGATGAGAAGCAACACCTGCTCTTTTAGAGCTTCTGTTAGCTGATAAACCAGTGTAGCTCTAGTTGATTTTGCAGTTTCTAGTTGTTCGATACATTGTTTAAGTACAGTTTCCTGGTTCTGAAGATCAGTTATAAATGTTGGCCCTTGTTGGTCACCTGACCAAGAACATCGTCATAAGAGGATCAAGAGAATATCAACGAACATACCATCAAAAAAAATTGCAAAACTGGGGTACCTTGTTTAGTTACAATATCAATGTTCTTTTCCACCCTCTCCAGAACTTGAGCAGCATCATTGCATTTGCTCAAAGCAGTAGATTCACTGGAATATTCATCAAACACAGACTGATATGCAGTCACTATCTTTTCAGGCATTTCACCAAGAGCTAGTTTCTGAGAATAAAATCAACAAGGAATGAACATTTAACAATCTGCTTTAAATGGTCAAATACTTGAGTCCATCAAGGGGAAGCAGAAACAGGCAAAGTTAAATGTATACTCACTACTCGTACTGAATCAGCATCTTTCCGAATTAATTTGATGGGATTTGAATTGCTCTTGCCATTGTTTGAAACAGGGGCAGGGGTAGTACCAAGGATCTCATCCTTTAGGCCTCGCCCACGAGAGCCAAATACTTTTCTTTCATCCCAAATCTCTACCTGAAGTCATCAGATAAAATACAACAATATAAATATATGTCAAATTATTCAACAAATTGAAGCATTATATCATCAGTCTCTTACAAGTATTGGTAAACTAAAAATTATTATTATTATTATTATTATTTGCATTTTCACCCTAATTTACATTTAACAACACTGGGCAGGTGGTGATGACACATCAAATCAAACACAGACAAGCATCAATCACAAGTATCTGATCTGGGGGCATTCATTAACACATCAAATCAAACACAGATAGTAGTCCGTCTAGATAAACCAAGGTTCAACTTTCAAAATATCTCTGATTTGGGGGCATTAATTTACCATGTAATTGCATCTGAAGTGTACATATCACCAAGTATCATAGAAATGTATCTATAGTTTCATACATCAATATGAAGCAAGTGATCGCAACTCCACCAAGTTTTACTGCTTGCAAGCATTAATTATCATTGTGATAGGTTATTAAAGGAAATCAAATTAGTTAGATTATTGCAATGTCTTGATGTTATACCTTCTATCGTTACTTGCCTTCAGACTCTTGCACTAGGCATTCATGGTTTGTTTATTTTGAGTAGAGGGATGCCATGCTTAGTTATATACGCTCCAACATCAGCTAAGATCAGGCACATCGGGCAAAATATACCATTCACAATTCAATGAATTGACTACAACTAGACCAGATTCTTGCACTAGTCATTCATGATTTCTTAATTTGGCATAGAGGTATGCCATGTTTAGTTATATATTGCTCTAGCATCAGCTAAGATCAGGTACATCAAGCAAAGCAAAATATACAATTCACAATTCAGTGAACTGGCCCCAATTAGATCATGACAGCTTAACTGACAGAAATTGATGCTCAATCTAACCAAGAGAAACCAGAATGAGCAAATTCTAAGCTAGATCCAGCCAAAAAACCAAAACATTGGATTGGTTGAAAGTAGAGCGGAGCATGTTGAGCAGACATTATAGTCATACTGCCAATAATGATTTGGGGAGGCGGCTTCATATGACTAAGATTTGATCGACCATTGGACAGAGCAAAATCCCATCACTCAAAAGCCAAGACAACATTGTGAAACACTATGAATGGAGAACTTGATATACTATAACTGAACTCACAGCAGAAAAGGATGAAAACCAAAGAGACAGCCACAAAGAAATCATCTTGCTTCTTTTACAATGCAAGTGTTGGGAGATTGTTAGTGCAATCGTCTCCGATCAAGGTTGACCAGTTTGACTAAGCTCGAGTGGATTCGAGCTTAAGTTTCGATATTTGGACAATATGGAAGAAGATGTCAAGCATGTCAAGATTGACCAAATACTTGATGGATAAAGTCCTAACCGGAAGTTAGACAAGGTAAAAATCTAACCGGAGGTTACGGCCCTCGGGGCTATGGTGCAGCAATAAGGGCGCTTAGTTATCTCTCAGGCACCCACGGTTCGATTCCCAACTACGGCGCATTTGTAGGGATTTTTCCTCCAAATGAGACTCGCAACTAAGGGATGCTGGACTTCTGTGTTGCCCGCCGTGAATGCTTTCTGATTTACTCTGGTGGTCGGTGGAAAATTTCTATATGATCGAATCGGTCATCCCAAAGATAATCAATAAGAGATTAACTGAATTTATCATTTTTAATTGAATGATCAAGTCCCTG
>JBBPFP011247779.1:0-19656 GCA_037974795.1 Kaempferia galanga
CGCTGTGTCTTTCACTCGATTTCTTGTGATCCTAAGTTCCTGCACATTTAGTCACAAGGTTAAACCAACGCAGGACTTAACTTAACTTGGTTGGTCATATCAAAACTATCCTAGGACCAACAATATCTACTTTTCATTATCCAATCCATTCTCTTTATTTTTCCTGTTTTTCAAATTAAATAATATTTTAATATTTAAGAAATGAAATTTATTATTTAAATTTAAAGAAGTATTATTATTGAAATTTAAATTTTAAAAATAACAGGATAACTGATAAAAGATTTTTTTTAATAAAATATAAAATTTATCTTAAATTTTATATTTTGGGAAGTTGGTAGGTTGATGCTTATACTGTATAACTTTTATGAATAAATGAAAAAATTAATTAATTAAATAAGACATTAGTCTCCTTGTTTTGTTTAAATAATCCTACTTTATTTATTTATTTATTTCTTTTATCTATTTTCCTCCTGATTTCGTACGGGTCCAACGTCGCTCGTCTCTCTCGTCCACACCTAGGGTTTCAGTCTCGCCTCCTTCTATCACTCTCTTCTTCGATCCGAGGGTTAGGGTTTCCGTAGATTGCGGAGAGAGCGTGAGAGGGGCGGCGAAATGGGAGTCCCTGCGTTCTACCGCTGGCTGGCGGAGAAGTACCCCATGGTGGTGGTGGACGTGGTGGAGGAGGAGGCGGTCGAGATTGATGGCGTCAAGATCCCCATCGATACCTCGAAGCCCAACCCTAATGGCCTTGAGTACGATAATCTTTACCTCGACATGAACGGGATCATCCACCCCTGCTTCCACCCGGAGGATCGGGTACGCTTCCCTTTCTATTTTCCTTTTCTTTTTGTTTCAATTGTAGGCAAAAGAAAGCATGAGAGTCAATTGAACCATTAGTTCGCCAGCATGAGGGTCAATTGAACCATATCACAATTGACACGCAGTTTGTTTTCTTCCCTGCCGTCTCATCGTCGTGGCTTATTTTCTTCCATTCCTCAAAGAGTTATATACGTCCAATTGGAATGATGTAGGATTACCTGTTTGAGCTTTGGGATTTTTTTTTTTTCAATACTGTCTAGACCAGGATAGAACTTTTCGCATCATATGATGCAAATCTTGCTACATTTTGCATATTTGTGATTTGTAAACTGAGAGTTTTATTGAGTCTGGGAAGCCCTCATTAATTATTATCCGTGCCTATGAAATCTTAGCCTTATTTGTTATTAGGATAGCTCATCATTCGTACGTGACATTAAGGTTTTTCACACCTGGCTACCTTAATATGTAAAGGGTGGGCTAAGAGGTTACCCAAAAGAGACTCCTTAATCAACACCAATGTGTGATGCAAAATAGGCAAAAGTTCTTGCATTGCTATATGCCAATGTAGGTAAACATGGTTGCCCATGATTATGGGATTAGATTAGCAAATTGGAATATATGAATACTTGAAAATGACAAGAAATAATAGAGACATGGACTATGAGGAAAACTGGTCATAAGATGTTTACGTGAAACAAAATATATTAAAAAAAGCTAGATAAATACTTCATGGTATACATATGCCTGAAAACTTATACTTGGAGGTGATTTAAATTGTCAATAGGATCACTCTAACGTACTACAAAGATAATACATGTGGATTCTGGATTTGGGAAAAGTAATGAAGAGAATAATATAAGTTTTAATTTTCTACATCTCATGATCTCATGATTGTTAATACTTATTTTGAATTAAAGAATTAAGCATGCTCCTCTGGTCCCACATTATGAGAAAATATCCTCCAATGCTTATATTATTGACTTACCACTTGAATTAAGCATTAATCAACTTTCAATATAAAGGATCTAATATCTTATCAAGGGGCACTTAAGCCCTCTTCTTTGTTTGTTTTGTTGATTTGCCCACAAGTTCTACTCCGTTCGTTCTAACTCTAGTTATTCTTCCCTTATTGTAACCATCCCATATGATTGACACGGTTATTGATACATGGGATATGCTACCTCCCCATGGAAACATTATAAGATATGTAGTATAGACGTAACTTATTTACTGAGATTGAAGAAGAAGCAAGTGAACTATTTTCTACTGATGCAATACTTGTCCCTTGTGCACTTATACAAGCATCGTAAGGCTTCATAGGGCTCCCACTTGACGAAGTCAAGTTCTTTTTTTGGGGGAGCGGGGAGGATGACATAAGTAATCATGGTATTTTAAATTTTAAACAGGTTTAGAATTATTTGGGAATTTCTTTTAATTTTTGGTTATTTTAATAAATAAGTGTTCTTATTGCTGATGGGGGCATTACGCTAATGAGCCATATCACGAAACTTTGGAAAAGAGTTGTAGAAAGAAAAGTTAAGGAAGATGACCAAGGTGACTAAAATATTAATGATAGATATTGAAAAACTTAAGCATATCTGCATATGTATGAAGATGCAATGAAAGTGTGCACACTCCAAGTGGATTAAAGAATTTCTTATAACAATAGAGATACATCAAGGATTAGCATTAAGTCCGTATCTTTTAACACTAATCATGAATGAACTCACTTGATATATCAAGATATGTTATTATCATGTATGTTGTTTGTAGATGATATTGTTTTGGTTAATGAGACACATGAGAGAGTAAATGTTAAGCTCAAATCTGAGCGGGAAACACTTGAAGTAAAATGTTTTAGGCTTAGTAGAGTAAAGACAACAACTAAAATTTAAGTCTAAGTAGTATTAGACCTATCAAGACAAATGTTAAGATAGGAGATACGAGCTCCCTATCAAACTCTAAGTATCTAGGATAGTTTTGCAAAAAGATGAAAGGGTTGATAGAAATGTTTTACATAGGATATAAGTAGGATGGTTGAAATAGAGGATGGTAGGTATTCTTTGTGATCATAAGGGGGGATGAATCCAAGAATTAGAGGTGGATTGGTAAGTTAAGCACCCAAACAAAATGAACAAAAAAAAAAAAAAAAGAAAAAAGAACACATCAATTCTCTTTGGTGCTAAATTGGTGGCTACAAATATCTATGTAAATTTTTTTAGGGCTAGACTAGAGCACAAGACAGTCCTATCTTAGATCCGTCTCTGCATGAAGCCATATTCTGTTAAGTCCAGTCTTATGAGTTAAGTTTTTTTATTGCTTTCACAAGACGACTACAATCTATTCTGTAAATTGCGTATTAGAGATTTGGCTGGTTACAATTGCACCTTATAACTTGAATAATTTGAATATTTTATTTTTTTGAATGGATGAAATCTCTTTAGACTGAAATCACCATGTGGCTTCGGCCCTACTCAACAACCCCAAATCCATCCTAGATTATATGATATAAGGTCAAAGGGTCGGTGGTTTCTCCACCACCATGTCGCCACCACGCCAAAACATTTTTTTTTAAAATACCACATTATCTGTAAAAAAAAAAAGGAATGAAGGATAATAATACAAAATAGAGACTAATACGTGTGTCAATCGATTTGTTAAAGCAAAGCTATTAATTATTACGGCGTTGCTAAAATATTTCAGTCCAAGATTTCAAATTTATGATGTTAAAGTTTAATAAAAAAGGCTTTAATTTTAAAAAAATGGCATTTGACCAATTGTAATGAAGACAATAGATGGCCGTCAACATCCTCACCTAAATCAAGGAGAGATTTCTTGCACAACCCAGACACACTCGTTGTTTCAAAACTCGTTAGACCTCGACAACAATCTGATCGTGAACGCTACTCATCTCACTGCTGAGAGTGGTTGGTCACGTCAATGATTCCCTATTCAGTGGTAGAGATTAATTCCATTCTGACCCCATGGTGATTAAGAGAAGCCCTATTCATGGTAGTTGATCAGTTCTAATAAGAGGCGAGAGATGGTTGGCAATACAATGTAACTCAATGAGTTCATCGTTCTGTTGTCATGCCTGCGACGCCGATGTGCTCCGCCGCTCCACCACCGGCAACTCCTTCTTTGATCAAGTACTTCTAGGGTGATGAGATGGGAGAGGAGTATTACTTGTCCCAAGGCGTCCACAATCAACAAACCTACTTCCATAGCCCCCATGACCGCTTCTTCACTCAACTTTTACAAAACGACAATTAAGCCTGCAATGCTATGGAGCTGAATGTTTGAGCAAAAGAGCAAAAAAATGAGGGTCGCATAGATGGAGATGTTAAGATGGATATCAAAGGTGCACCTATAGAGGGAAAATTTTGAGAGACACATTTAAAATAATATGAATACGTACTTAGGCACCCAATAAATACCACAATTAAGCGCTCTAAAACCAGGACAAATATACAAATTAATAGAGGAAGAGAGAGACCAAAAAAAAGACTTGGTCAACAACAATAAAAGAAGATTTAATTCATTTAAATATAAATGATGATATAGTAGGGGTTCAGATCTAATGGCGTAGGAGGATCTATATAGCTGAATCCCACGTAGTGGGATAAATGCTTAGTTGTTGTTGTTAAAGTTATTGCCAAGCTATAAAGATAAGAGGGGTCAGGATCTTGATTTGTTTGGACATTTGTTTTAAATTTATTTGAAAATTTGTTATGGCTTTAGGGTATTTTTATAAAGTGGCCTCATTGTCTTGCTAGAAAAAGAGTTTTGATCCCTTGTATTGGATGATCGTTCAATTAAGAATATTTTTCTCTTTCTGTGAGGTGAATTTTTCTCAGTGTTATATTGTGGATTTCTTATGCTTTCCATTCATTCTTTGTTGCTGCTGGAATTTTGCTTGATGCACTTTTGCACTCATGCCACAATTGCTGTACATTCCATGCATTTGCATTTCATGAGTCTTTTACACCAATATATGATGCATGCAAATTGAAAGTTTTTTTTTTGTGCTGATTCATCTCCACATTTTCAACAGCCCGCTCCCACAACCTTTGATGAGGTCTTTCAGTGCATTTTTGATTACATCGACAGACTCTTCGTCATGGTGCGCCCTCGGAAACTACTATATATGGCAATTGGTGAGTTCTGTTAGTAATATTTGTTTTCATTGATATTTAGAATGACAATATTTCATATCTTGTTTTCATTATTGATTTCTCTAGTACTTGAAACTTGAATCCATGTGCGAGTATTATTATCTTACTTCCGAAAGCACATTAATAATTAAACTGTCTTTAGATGGGGTTGCGCCGAGAGCTAAGATGAACCAACAGCGTTCTAGAAGATTTAGAGCAGCCAAAGATGCAGCTGATGCGGTGGGCATGCCTATAACTTTACATCTCTACTGTATATTTTTCACAGAACAATATCATTCATGTAGAAATGCGACACCTAGGGTTTGTGATTAGCAACCACATGCAATATTAAGTTCTAGTGACATATTATCATTCAGTTGCTCCTGTTGCAGGAAGCTGAAGAAGAGAAGCTACGCCAAGAATTTGAAATGGAAGGCAGAAAGCTTCCTCCTAAAAAGGAGTCACAACTTTTTGATTCAAATGTTATTACTCCTGGAACTGAATTTATGGCCGTTTTATCAATTGCGCTGCAGTACTATATACATCTCCGACTAAATTATGACCCTGGTTGGAAACGAATAAAAGTATGCAAGTTATTATTTCTGTGCTTCATAGTTCAATCTTTTTCTGTCATGGAAACAACAAATTGCTCCTTTATATTCATTATACTTAATGTACCAATCAGATGTACAATGTTGACAACAAAATACAAACATTTGGTTTTGGTTATGATGCAATTCCTTGTAGGTTATCCTTTCTGATGCTAATGTTCCTGGTGAAGGGGAACACAAAATTATGTCGTATGTCCGTCTCCAGCGGAATCTGCCTGGTTATGATCCAAACACTCGACACTGTTTATATGGCTTGGTATGCTATGTTTTTAGCTGTTCTGTCCGAGTGGGTGATATTTTTACATATTTTACCATCGCAGAGTAGTTATCTTTTTTTTCATGACACATGAGATCATGTCAACGTTTCATCTGCACAGTTTTTAATTTTTTTTTTTTAGAATAACCATATATACCAATTATTCCACCACATGTTGTCAATATGTTACTAACTTTCATGCATTCCCTTAGCATTGTCTATTTTGTGGGAATTTATGTGTTCTTATATTAGAGCTTCATGATCATTTTCTTTTCAGGATGCCGACTTGATCATGTTGGCTTTGGCCACGCACGAGGTGCACTTCTCAATCTTGAGAGAGGTGTGTGCTTAATCCCATTTCCTGCTGATGTTAGAAATATGATTCACTTTGCATGTTCTGTTCATGAACTTTGGATAAAGTTCTGTATGTTCAAGTATTGTATTTGGTGAACAACTATGTAAATACATTTCTTTTCGGTTTCCAAAATATTTTGTTTTGATTGACCATCTTCTTGATAAATTGACATACGTTCAGTTATATATTTGGTAGTTTCTTTCATGAGATGGAATATTTACATGTGTAATCTCTGTTTTTGGCGTGTTAGATTGTTTTCACTCCTGGGCAGCAGGACAAATGTTTCTTGTGTGGTCAAATGGGCCATTTAGCAGCAGTTTGCCAAGGGAATGCAAAAAGAAAAGCTGGGGAATTTGATGAAAAGAGTGAAGACACATCTATTGCCAAAAAGCCTTACCAGGTCTGATTTTGCTTGTACATACATTGTCTCTTTGCATATGTTTTTTAGTAAAAATGGTAAACATTACCATAATTGAATGAAAATGCAGTTTCTTAACATTTGGACTCTGCGAGAATACTTGGAATATGAATTCAGAATCCCTAATCCTCCTTTTGAAGTTGACTTTGAACGCATAGTTGATGATTTCATCTTCATATGCTTCTTTGTTGGGAATGACTTCCTTCCTCATATGCCAACATTAGAAATTCGAGAGGTTTGCTATCTGAGGTCTTTGCTCCTTTAGTGAATGGTTGTGATTTGGAAATTTAAGAAATTTAATCATTCCATGTCATCATGTACCCTTTTTCTTGATTTTTCACTAGCTGGCAATGTTGTTTTAATCTTCATGGTGGCAGGGTGCCATAAATTTGTTAATGGCTGTGTACAAGAAGGAATTTCGAGTAATGAGTGGTTATTTAACTGACTCAAGCAAGGTATACAAGATTTGAATTTGCTCACCCTTTTTATTGTTCAAATTTACATCTGGGTAACCTAACTGTATTTGTTCATGCCAGCCCAACTTGAGCAGAGTGGAACATTTCATTCAGGCTGTTGGGTCATATGAAGACAAAATATTCCAGAAGAGGGCTCGTTTGCATCAAGTCAGTTCCAAATTTGCTATTTATCTTAGAAACAACTTTACTTGATTAATTATATATGTCTAATCTGCATCAAGGTCTACATGTTCCATGCAATTTTGCATGTTTCCTTACAAGTTTCGTATATCATATAATTTATGCAATACATGATTTACTAAACTTTATTGTTCCTTCTACTTCCAGAAGATTGCTTGTTTGAAGCGGATACATTTACAATTTTTTGTTTATTTCAGAATCAACTTTATTGTTTGATAAAATATATATTAGGAACTAGGAAGCTCCATATAACTCCATGTGACTGATAATTTATGGATATATAGGATACATTTAAAAGAAAAAGAATAAATTTTTATTATCTTGAAGCAATTAGGTGGAGCTTCAGTTGATGAAAAATGATAAAAAGATATTTAGACATAGATATGATAAAATGAGAAAGGTATGTCAAAGATGGTCGGAGCGAATTCAAAGATGACAGTTAAAATCAATGATGATTAAAAAATTTAATTAACATAATTAAAAGCTATTTAACCATTACAGTTATTACTAGTGATCCATTCTGTTGTTTGATGTTACATTATCATCAAATTTTTGGTGATATTCGTTACTGGTTTTATTTTTGTCAGCGCCAAGCAGAAAGAATTAAGCGGGAAAAGACACAAATGAAGCGAGGAGATGATATTGACCCTCAAGTGAGACCTGATTCGATAGTTCCTGTCACTCGTTTTCAAGGCTCACGACTTGCATCGGGTGCTTTGCCTTCACCGTATCAACAAGTTGGTGCTTCCTCAAAGAATAATAACTATGAGAAATGAAAATCAGATAGCACAAACTACTAATCTATGACACTTGACATCTAGGCTAACCAATCCAAAGACTGTGATAGTAAAGGGGCTAGTTTCCGAGCCCAAAAAGTTGCTCGCTTGTCTTCTGGAGGAGCAACAGTAGGTGCAGCAATTGTAGAGGCCGAGAATAGTCTTGAAGTAGAAGTAAGATAATCTTCAATTTCATATTCTTGCAGACTAGTAAATTTTTTGTTGTCAATTTAAAAATTTTCTCTTTAATTTCTAGGTACAAGAAAATAAAGAGGAGTTTAAGACAAAGCTTAAGGAATTGCTTCGGGAGAAATCTGATCTTTTTAACTCTGAAAATCCAGAAGAGGACAAGGTTTAAGTTTATAACTCTTGATTTTTTTTTTTTTGGTGTTGGACTTAATCTATTTGATTCTATTATCTCTTTTATCCTGTTCTGTTGAATATGAGGATGACATGCACACTTTTTCCTCTCCTGTCCACAACCATGCCCTTGGAGAATGTGGTCTGAAATTATTCAATTTTAGTATGATTTAAACTGGATTTATATTCCGGTTCTACACCTACTGTAGAACAGGGATATCTCTTTGAAGAGTTATGTTTAACGTTCTATTATCAAGAGAAACAGTATTTAATAATACTTAAATCCATGAAAATTTGGTTTATCACAAATTTCTGCTCATTCTGTCAGTAGATTTTAGTTGTTGGAAATATTTGACCAATAATTGACATTCACATTACTATTGGGATTATGCAACAGACTTGAGACTGAGCCATGAATACTGAGTTTTTGTTTTCATTTAATTTAAGTATCCCGTGCTAGACATTAGTTGACTAGTTATTCTTGTTTAATGTGACAGGTCAAACTAGGAGATCCTGGATGGAAAGAAAGATATTATAAAGAAAAATTTTCGGCACGATCTCCAGAAGAAATTGAGGAAATTCAAAGAGATGTTGTAAGTGATTAGTTTAATCTGTTGAGATCTTTATAATTTATCAAGCTTTTAAAAAAGCTTAATAATTGGTATACTGTAAATTATGCATATACAGTACATATTTTCAAAATAATATTATTTTAATTAAGAGCAATGTACAACCTCACGTGTCAAAATTTTAACTTACATCTGCCATATAAAATATCAAATTAACATTTTAAGCAATCAATATAAACAATACTTGGTACTTTAATACTTGGCCTTTTCTTTTGTCCCTCTGTATTTACGTCAGCAGTTAGGCATCTGCACTCCCAGTGGACACTTGCTATCTCTATTGATCACTATTTTTGTTAGAAATAGCCATGTTGAATACTTAAATTCACACATGTTGAATACTCGTATCAGAATTCAGGTAGCATAGCTTACAGATATCATCTAAGATAGATTAATGATTACTAAGCAATCTACAATTCTTCATGAAATATTTGCATATCAATCTCAAAAATACAGTACGAATGCAAACATATAAAAATGGGTGTTCACAAACTAAGATACATATAAAAGAATTTATATTTTGATTTAAATTTTAAACACTGCATGGAATATGTGGTTTACTTATCTATTTGGTGAAATTGGCTTTTATCAAATAAAAAACAAGCTAGTTAGCTAGTGATTCGATTTAACCTTCACATCTTATGTCCATAAACACGGTTTAAAAATTTATTTTGTGCTTGATTGGGAGAGGTGGTATTGTTCTGTTGCCAATCAATGTGCGTGATAGATTGATGCTAATGAGATCATCTTCCTCGTTTTTCTTCCACCGCCCCTTTTCTCTCTCTGTTGAGAATAGCAAATGTCTTCTTCTCTCCACTTATTAAACCATGAATTTATTTACTATATTATACTCATAGTTTAAAGTGGCCTGGTAGTTTTATTTGCATCAGAAAATCCTAAACACTTTCTATGACATCTCTCCTATTACTTTTTGCAAATGGCTGGTTGTTCTCTGTTTATCTACTGTAGGTCGATAGCAGTAGTTCTTATTATCTAACAAGAAAGAAACGTTGTAATAGTAAATGCAATGAAATAATACTTCTGCTTAGCGATGTGTTTCTTCTCAATTCTCACAATAGATTTGATCATGACAAAATAAAATTATATCATTCTTCTTGGCTATATGATTTTCTTTGCACAATGATTTTAAGATGCATAGTCATTGACAATTTGCATGGGCATCCAAAGTCCAAACTGGACTAATGGGTTCATTTTGAAAGTCTATATTCCTTGAAGGTTACATTCTCTGACTCTTTGGCCTACTGGTCGAGCATTTCCTCTTCACCGTGGGTATGTGTGTGCATGAGTCAGCTTTTAAAAAATGAGAAGTTGACTTGGGTAAAAAGGGTTGGGAGCCTTGTGTTATTTATCATGCATCTCTTGGTCCCATCATGATGACTTTTGTATTGGTTATCAAAAACTTTGTTGGATCCTTATATTTGATTTATTCAGATAAAATTTTGCAGCAACAAAGAAATTGGATTGGAGTTGGTTAATTAAGGCCCTAGGAATGAAATTGGTCGATGCGGCGATCGGACAGCAGGATGGTGTATCGCTACTGTTCACGAGGACAGAGAGCTACACCGGAAGTCAGGCACACAACAGATGTTTGGCGATAATGGTCTCGGCCAAGATACGACACTAGGTGGAGGTTAGGTCGTGTTTCCTCAGGCTCGGTGTCTGTTGTGAAACGCGAAGAAGAGAAAGCAAGGTGTTACTCATGAGGAGGGGATAGCGGCGCGGCTAGATGTCGGTGGTGGTGAGGTATGCTGGCGGGGAAGAGCGACGCCGACAGTGGGGCACGTGAGCAACCGACGTGGTGATGGCTGTAGGGGCAACCCCCGTGCGTGAAGAGGGAGACGACGCTGAAGACAACTTAGGAATTGTAATCGAAACGTTAGATTAATTCATTTAATCAACTCATTTAAATAGGGTAGCCTGAACAAACTTTTCTAAAGCCTAACCAATTTATTCCCATAAAATATTTAAAAATTATGAAAAATCCAGTAAAATTCTAATACATCTTATATTCTCTTTTATATTTATTTCTTTATTTATTGTTAATTATTTTATTATTATTTTCCTCAATAAACTCAATTAGATTAAATCTTAATAGTTTTAACCCCTATAAAATTTTCTTCTAGATATTAAATATATAATTATAGATAATTGTATCTATATATCTAAATTTTTATATAAATATGGTACATGATTGATATCACTAATTTTGCAAATGCATATCTTCATGTGGTGTGAAGAATGTTTGCCATAGACTTGATTTGTGACAGATGCACATTTTGAATGAACCAACACTTATCATATGTGTCGTCATAGGCATGGCCATGAAGGAGTTCTGTTATCCACTTATCTTTTTTTTAAATATCGATTTGTTTCTTTCTAGAGGATGGGTATTGTGCCTTTTAGACACTCTTCTAATAAGATCCAACTTTAAAATTTTACCATAAGTTCAAAGAATTGTAAGAATTGTGTCAACTACCTAGTCTTTTTGCTTTCTGTTTTTATTAGGTCTTGAGGTACACTGAAGGTCTGTGCTGGGTCATGCACTATTACTATGAAGGAGTTTGCTCATGGCAATGGTAAGATTTTCAATTTTATACGCTTGAATTTGCAAGTTGCTTTTTCTCTATTTTGTTTTTAAATATTTAGATTGACACAATATATGGGCTTAACCATATAAACCTTGCTCTTAGGTGCTGTCTTCTCTTCTTCATCTCACTCCTGCTATCTCTAATTCGCCATTAGCACTTTATGGCATGATACCAAAATCGTGTTAGTTTGGTCAAAGAGTGAAACTTTGGCAGGACTCAAAGTTTCAAACTTTGGTTTTATCATGTAACTTCAACTCATCTTCTTGATAACCATTTCCACCAATGCTCTATGAAATCCAAATCTCAACTTATTTATGTACATGCTATTTCTATGCCTTTGATATTATATCTTGGCTGTTGGGAACCATGAGTTAGTTTCCTGATCTTCTGAATATTGTTTTATTTGACAGCTTTATTCTATTGTTTGCATTTTTTTGGTTAACAAACTTCATTGAATATTATTTGATCTATAGGGTTGACTATTAAATGTATCCTGAACTTTTTGGTTGTAACAAATCTATCATAAGTACATCACATTATTAAATTTGTGATAAATCTTGCACATTCTAGACATAGCACATCAAATGACACTTTTTCTTGATGAATATTATTACTTCATGCCATATATTGATTTAAGAATTTCAAATACAGTTTTTAGAAAATGTAAAATTTGCTATAGTTAAATAATGTTTAATTGATAAAAGTATTAATATATGACACATTTGGTCGTTAAAAAATCTAATGAGTTGGCAAAATGACGTAGAATGTTATATAAAATAATACTCTAAAAATTAATTAGCTAGTTTTTGTCATGATGGATTTTTTACAAAATTGAAATTATTATATATTTGTAAAACAGAGAGTTTGTGATGATTTGTTAAAAACCTAAAAGTTAGCAGTAGATTTATTAATTACCCATACTTTAAACAAGCTTTTTGATTGCTCATTTGGCTTTCATCAGTTCTTGTTTTGATGTACTGTACGTCCTGTCCTGTTCGGATGAGAATCATCCACCCCTTATTGGACAAGAACGAATAAGAGGCCTGTGTTGTCTTACTGGTCAATGAGAATATTGGTTCCAATTTTAAGGCAGTGTGATGCAAAGAACTTGCTGGCTTTTTCATGTATCTGGTGCTTTTCCTTTATTTCATTTGTTAAACTGATACACTAACATTCTTGTAAT
This sequence comes from Kaempferia galanga, assembly GCA_037974795.1. Taxonomy (NCBI): domain Eukaryota; kingdom Viridiplantae; phylum Streptophyta; class Magnoliopsida; order Zingiberales; family Zingiberaceae; genus Kaempferia; species Kaempferia galanga. The sequence goes on from JBBPFP011247779.1 coordinate 12,824, forward strand.
TTATTTCTTTCTCAAAAAAATGGGAAAAGGAATTGAGTTTTTTTTGAAGTGAATGTTTCATTTTAGTTATAATTTTTGGGAGAACTAGTTTTAGTGAATAAAGTATTAGCAGTTGGCATGTGCAGCCTTTTACTTTTATGATTGATCCACAACACTGCCTTCAGAGTGCATTACTTGTGTTTAAATTAGACCTCATAATTATCTTTTCTGTTTTATGTATCCTATGTACACATACGTCCATTCTACAATATTTTCTTCTGTTACCAGGTTCTACCCTTACCATTATGCTCCTTTTGCCTCTGATATGAAAGATTTAGGCAGCTTTAACATAAGCTTTACTCTCGGTTCACCTTTTAAACCTTTCAATCAATTAATGGGGGTCTTTCCAGCTGCAAGGTGATTCAATTAATATCAATAATTATATTTTATATCATTTTATTAATTATTTTGGCTAATATTTTATCTACTGTTACAGTTCCCATGCACTTCCTTTACATTATAGACAATTGATGTCTGATCCAACATCTCCAATTCTTGACTTCTATCCAACTGGTAACTGAAACTTAATAAAGCCTATCCTGCGTTTGCATTTCTCATATTTTTTTAATCATCTTTATTCAGATTTTGAAGTGGATATGAATGGAAAGAGATATGCTTGGCAGGTTAGACAATAAAAACAATTTAACTGTGTATCTTGAAAATTCCTTTAATTTTACTTTTCAACATTACAATATTTGATGATATCATTGTTTTTTTTTTCTCAGGGAATTGCCAAGCTACCATTCATCGATGAAACTCGCTTACTTTCAGAGATTAAAAAAGTGGAACATACTTTAACGGTATTAGTGGTTGCATGCAAATCAGAATCATGTTCTTTTCTGAATACGAAAATAGGTTCACTATGTGTGATTATATTTTGATAGGAGGAGGAAGTCCGCCGAAACAGTATTATGTCAGACATGCTTTTTGTGAACGTTTCCCACACTCTTTCCCCATACATTTTCTCTTTGATAAGCAGATTCTCAAATTTGCCTGACAAGGAGAAGGCTGAAGTAAAAGAGAAAATTGATCCTATGGCCAGGTATATAACCGCGTGTATGCCTCTTTTGAGTGGGAAAACAATTGAGAAATATTATTCTACTTTTATTTGAATGGACAAATATCCTTAAGTTATTGTTCATTTAAAGAATAGTGGTAATGTGACCTTGTTAAGTAGCGATTTTGGAAAGTCAAAATTCCTTTAGAGTTTTTGTATTATAAAGTCTGCTAGAAAATTATAGCTCGTGTCTAGTTGTTTTTGTTCCAATGCTATTTAGTAATATCGAATGGTTGGCTAGCCATTTTTGGTTAATCTGTCAAATGATAAAGATATTTAATGAAATTACAAAAATTTAGTGTCAAATAAATGGAGATCTCAGAGTGCATGTTTGGCAGAAAATAGATACATAGGAATCTTTAAGAAATGGGAGAAAATAATTATATTCGATATCATTAAAAGTGATTTAAAATTGTAATGTTACTAAAAGCTTACATATAGCTCAATTGTGAAATTTAATATATATGGCTAATCCCAAATTGTTGGGACTTGTGGCATGCTGTTTTAACAAAAATTCAATCACCTTAAGAAGAGTATTTAACTGTTTGATCTGTTATGACATTTGTTCTCTATGTAGTGGTGGAATGAATGGGTATCTATGTCTTTGTGGTGGAGATCCATGTCCTCCGATTTTCAAATCTCCAGTTAAAGGAAAGGAAGATATAATGGATAATCAAGTCATGTAAGCTCCAATTTTCTGCTTATTTGGTATTTGCTTCAAAGAAAGAATGTAACCGTTCCTTGCTCCAGATGTTCAATTTACAAACTTCCAGATGCACATAAGCATATCACTCAACCACCTGCAGGTGTTATTTTCCCCCAAAAGGTATACATCTGTTTGCCTGTTAGTGATATGACTTACCTAGTACCTTCGTTACCTGGCTTATCCTAATTGACGTCAGGTTTTATTTTTAATGAAACATCTCTTTTCCAACTACTCATTTGTGCACGATGATTGACAATTTATCTCCATTCAAGTTAGTGGGAACATCTCACAAAGCAACAACTATTTCCTTGGTTGACCTTTGTTCATGTGTGGGTTTGAATTTGATTGGCTACAGATAGGGACTAGTTGGTTGGAATTTAAGAACATCAGTAGTTTGTGGAAAGTCCTCTCACTTAAGTCACTTTCAAGCTTTTTTTACTCCACTGCTTCTAATTGATTCATCTTGTTTAATCAAACTATGCTGTTTTTTCTTTATACTTGAAAATGATCTGTGTCGGCTTATGCCCAATTGTTAATGAAATTTAGGTTTTTTGTTCTTTTTGACTCTAACATAGCACTTCAAACATTCATCTTAATCATTTCATATGCCAAAATTTTCATATTGACTGATACTTCTAATATTTTTTTCATCAATTGTCTCTACTCTGTAACAAAGATTTAACTCTGATGGTCACCATTTAAAACAACTAGGGGTGGTAGATTGTATCTATGGCATGAAAGATGAAAAAATATTTTCATATATATATCAACTGGTATTTTTATATCAAAATAATTGAGGGAACACATACCGCAGGAAGTGATGGTGCATTTCTCACAATGCATTCTGTGCCTTTTCATTGTTTCTCTTTGGCAGCAATGGCATCTAAGAAATTCCGGCGTGACTTCCTGGTTAATTTTCCATATATGATGGCAATCATGTTGTTTATATGTATAAGGCGCATGGAGAGTGAGAGAAGAAAATTTTTTTGTTGGTGAGTGGATCTCAGTCATCAAGGCAGAGACGGGTTGTTTATCTACCTTAATCAGTGTCAAGAATAAAAATAGGCCAAGGCAAGGGGTGGCCATCAGTGAAGGTTAAATAGGCAGAGAGCGAAGGGGGCAGTCAATGGGTTAGCATGTGAGAGAGATGATATCGCATGGAGCGATGGTGTTGTCAGTGTATCATATGGATTAACTTTGACAGATGGTAAGTGTGGCCTTCAGTGTATCATTGGTAGGGTTTTTGCAAATGGTAAGGGTAAAATTTAATTCTCTAACTTTGCCAGAGATATTAGAAATCAAGACTTTGAGAGACTAAGTTAAATTCTCTTGTAAAATAAAAATTCCCGGCTTAAAATTATATCAGATTGCCCTATTGGCATTATTATTATTTTACTTTATCTAACATAATAATGATATGCCGGCTATGCAAAATCATTTTCATCTCTTTAAAATTTAGGATTATTTTGTTGATTTTAAAATTTGAAGGAATTCTTAAAGGAATAAAAGTTTCCTGACTGTGGCGATTGGAGCATGAGCACCATCTTGCTGTTGTGGAATGAGGTCACACAAATTCTTGCTGTGTTTTGGTAGAGGTGGAAATGACAAAAGCGGCAACTCCAATTCATGTCACATATGCACCCAAGCACTCGATGTTGTACTTGGTTAAATCAAGTCAGTCAGGAAGGTGCAGCAGAAGAGTAGATAGACAATGGGGGAAAATAATAACACAGGATTACATTGGACGAAGACAAAACAAAGAGCAGTGGAAATCACATGCAATAAAAAAAACTGCCTAGTTTCAATCAGAGGTCCACCGCAAGTTGCCTGAAATTGCTCAAAACCACACTTTAAATATGATATAATTGCATAAACTAATTTAATCTTGATCACTTTTTGGCCAGAGTAATTGCACTTTTTTAAGGATGAACAATATTTTTGAGTTTAATTGGGTGATAGCCATAAGAGACTGTCTGGATTCTTTGTTTATATAATTAACTGTTGATTGTAATTTATAATTTTATAGAATCTATGAAGCTTTTCTTTTATTTTGTTCAAAGTTTTTGAATTCCCATAAATTCTCTAGGATTTTCCATTTATTTTAATATGTTCTCCTTGCTGTAGATGGTAACTTCTAGCGATTTAAAGCCACCGCCAGTTTTGTGGCACGAAGACACTGGCAGGAGGCAATATGAAAATGGCAGGAGGCCGTATGAAAGTGGAAGGTTGCACTAGTTATCATCTGATCGTGTTTTTTTTTTTTTTTGTGTTTTATTAATTATATTTTGCTCTTAACAAAGAATGAAGCCAACCTAAAGACACATCCACCTTTTTAGTCTGTATTTCTTTACACTTGTGATGTTTGCTGACTTTTTCACTGTCTCGTGCATATACTTTCTCAGGCATAATCCCGCTGAATCAATTTCTGGAAAACAACTTGGAGATGCTGCACATCGGCTTGTTGTTAACAGCTTACAAATAAGTCGAGACAACCATCATTCAACTTCTAGGCCTGCACCGTTTCCATACAATGCCAGTGCGGTGAGTACACAATATTCAAACAGAAGATATGATGTGGATCCGAGAACAGCATCAAGGGAAGAACACCAGATTGGCCATTCACGGTATTATGGTCACAGAAATGATGGTCCTGGTCACTGGCATGCTTCTTCTACGTCGTCACATTACTATGACAGGCCACCTCCATCTCATTATGAAAGAGATCCTTACAATAGATCACATTACCCCTATAATGGAAGCAGCCATGTTGATGCTCGCAGCAACGTGCCAGCGTACTACCCACAGAGTCCAGGATATCCATATCCTTCTGTTAATGACATTTCATCTCTTCCACCAGTAACACATGTAGCTTATTCGCATTCACAATCATCATACAATCCTAACTACAGAGGTTACTATGACAATGGAGGCCAGCAGCGGGATCGACATTATGGTGCTGATAGGGCACCAGCAGCAACTCAATACCACGGAGGGAGATCATATGGCCAACACCAGCAAGCCAATAATAGGTATGCTGCACTGGATAGAGGTTCAAATTGGAGGTCGCCACCACCACCTGGATATGGCAGATAATTTACACTCAAATTGGAGGTTGCTGCCACCAATGAGTCCACCGCCACCTGTATATGGCAGATAACCACTGAAGATAAGTGTCTGATTTGTTGCTGAGCTTGGCACTATCGAAATGTTGTACTGTTAACAGTTGAGTAGTTGTCGTAATGGGGTTCCTCGACCCATGTTTTTGTTATTTTCATTAGGAGCATTCCCTAGTTATTGTACAATGCTGACATAAATTTGGCATATGATTGAGCCATTGGAATTTAGAGGCAACAATAAGTTAGGATTCCTTATTGTAATTTTTTCTTCAAAATTGAGTATTCTATGACTGCAATAAGACTTTGTATGCTGGAATAATAAAACCAGTTAACCTATTAGTTTGTTTTGAAATGTGGATTGATCAAAATGATTATTCCTGTTAATTTTTTTTAATCGATACTAAGCTAGTTTAGATGATTTGGGAATAAGCATTTCTGTTGTCCTAATTTTCGATCGTCATTTTTCATGTTTATTTTACCTTTTCCGTTGGTTCTAACATCTCGATCATCCTAGGATGTCACCTAAACCCTCATTTAGAATTCTTTTTATGATGATTTTTCGATTGATAGCTGTGGGTCAGGACAGTTATAGTTCATTTCCCTGGAATTGCATTTTAGAACCCAGGTGACACAGTGCATGAAAGACCAAGTGCAATAATATATTACTGGATGAGATGAAGACCATTCTATCACTAGTAGGAATTCGATAACTCAAATTGTATATTTGTAGATTTAAATCATGGGCCTTTAGAATGAGAAATAGATCCGTAATAGTTTATGTATTTATTAACGCATGGACGTTATATATATATAAAAGAGACATGAAAATAGGAACTATTTAACCAAAAGAATAGCCCATTATATGCTTCGAACTAAAATTCAATAAATTCTAGAGAAATGATAAATTCTTACAAAACTAGGCCTATTGGAATGTAAGAGGAACTAACTATTTGAAAAATAACGCAAGAAAGGGGAAAAGAATATGATGCACTAGCATCCCACAGAAAATAAAAGTTTTAGATACAATGTTTGATTTTAACAAAGAGGAGTCGTAACGACGAAGATGAGGTTCTCTGGATGGTGAGGAGCTCATATGATGATCTTGCTCAATTGTGTCTGGTTTTATTTGAATATTCTCGGTTCCTTTGGCTTTGAATTGGAGAGGTTCTCTGTGTTCGATTATCAAGTCATGAATCCTTAGTCACCGCTGTTTCTAAGCCTTTGTTTATCAGCAGTGGAAGGAATCTGGATAACACCACACCAAGCAGCAAACAGAGAAGAGCTGCGATCCCGACCGGCCAAGCGTTGTGTGGAATCCCTAACATCAACTCGTCACAAACTGGAAAGGCAGGGAAACCTTAAGAAGAATTTTTTTTTTTAAAAAAAGACGACAATGTAGGAGTCACATTTTTGCAAAGCTGGGACTAAATTAAAGTTAGAAATACTACATTGAGGATGTATGGCCAGAAATAAAGCACAAGTATAATTGATTTTCTAGCCATCAATATCAATCTAGACAACATGTAAAGAGTTCCAGAGACAAACTGTTCATAGAAAAATTCAACTGTGTTTATAAGTTAGATGAAATAAATGTACTGGAAGGGTCTTGTGATGCTGCTGGAATCAAATGGCTCTTCACAAGAAAAACAAAGCGTTGAAACTCAAAATGAATGGAATGTCTCTCCATCCCATATAGGATATACTAGTCCACGACAATCAATCTACCACATCTAAATTATGTAATCTCAAGTTAATGCTATTATTTACCAATTAGCATGATTGGAATTAGATTGTGTGGAATAGCAAAATGCAACAGTGCCAACGGACACTGAAAGTATATAAGGTTCGGTGTGGAATTTTCTTCGGCATTAAGCATTTAGTGCAGGAGATTGTTATGTTCTGATTTGATATTTGA
>JBBPFP011247890.1:0-10181 GCA_037974795.1 Kaempferia galanga
GTCGCGGACACCTCCTCCTATGCGGTCTCAGATCCTGATATCACCTATGACTAGGCCCGGATAGCTGACATCCTCCATGCCTCAGATTCTGACATCATCTCTGTCTCAGCTTTAGTGTTATCTACTCTTAAGGTCACATCGTACCAACTTTATTTCCACAACGACCGTTAATATTATATGACATGTGACGCCAGATGAGTGGACAAGCGGTAACGAGTTTACTAGATCCGGTCCCCTAAATGCTCTCTTACGGGCATGTGGAGCTTGATGAATGGAACAAACATATTAAATTTTTTAACGTAAATGATGAATCGGAGAAAAAGAAGGGTGAGATATAAAATTTTAAAAAAATATATGAATGATATAATTTATATATTTAAAAATAAATATTCAGCTACTAAAGAAAAAAAACATCTGGCTAACAATTTGATAAGGAAAGGTGCCACATTCCTGCTCGAATTATATATTCTTCATGGACAGAGAACAAGCAAAATATATAAAAAAGTAAAATTAAACGTCCCTGTTCTCACTTAATTACTCCTCGTCATGTACATAGAATTGCCTGATGGTACAGAAATGTTCTACAAAAATGTAACCCCAGTCGTCACACGATTTCCAATGGAATCTTGTTGTTGCTCTTCTTTCAATGTAACAAAGTGCCAATGTGGATTAGCTTATAAAACAATAAAAGCATAGCCAAAGGGACAAACCGCCCAGGTTGGAATCTGATCCTTCACCCTTCACTGCATGCATGCTTACACAGTGAAACCCTGCCAAACACCTGCGATTGTCAGCAAAGCATAAATGTCAGACCTCCGGCCCTTAACCAGGCGTCCTACAAATTTCTAAGGCATACATGAGTCCTGAGACGTACAGATGGTACGTGCTTCATTAACATAAGCACAAATAATTAAAGACCTCGCAGCAAAGTGGTAATTAATTAAGTGGCTGACACTTTGTTCCATTGCTCGCTCCCTCCCGTCAACGATGAGAGTTCATGTCGTTTGGTTTTTGACAAGTCGATGGCACTGTCTGCTTCTTAATATTTAACTGCATGCATAGTACTGTTCTTAATTCGCCCACTATGTCCTCCCTCATGTCACCACTACTGTACTTCAAGTATATATCAATGGTTAAATGATCGAGCAAAAGGTTTAACAATTGGTGAGAGGGGGAAGGGATCAAGCAAAGGGAGCGTCCAAGGCGCACCGTTCTGTAAGGCCAACCCCATCGTAACGCTAGCTAGCTGCTGCATGTGTGCCATGCATGCGCCCTAAAAGCCAAGCCCAACGCTTATGGTCGGTGTCTCTCAACACCTTTGCGGATCTCCTCGATCGTCAGATATATCCAGTACCAAAACTAATTATTAATGTGGACTAGGCAGGCAGGCAGAGCATCACTCTACTGTTGCGGCTTGGAGATCTCTTGTACATTTTCAAAAGGGTTATTCAGGTCTAGGGCTTTGGGCCCTGCTGATCAGCTGAAGGCGAAGAAAGAGGTTGGAAATATCTGTAATTTGTGAGCATATTCGTGTGGCGGTCAAGGTGAGAGCTAGATCGATTGGATGAGATCGAGATCTGCATGGCGAGCTAGGTAGCTAGGGTTTGCAGAGTATTGAAAAACAAATTGAGGTCGGCAGATGCACCTAGCTTTCTTCTGCTTATCATTTTATCCAATGAAATCTACTCTCTTTTTTTAACTTATCTATCTAATAATTTTGTTTGTTTGTTTGTTTGTTTGTTTTTAACAAAGAGTATATCTATCTATTTATCCATTTATATTTACCTTACAAACAGTAATTCTTCTGCCTTTTGTAGGCATTTTACGTTTTCATGTAACAGGGTGCTTAAATAATTTTAAAGTCCCTGTCTTTGGTAAAGGCAGCCAGGTTTAATAATTGTCATTTGAAACTATAATGATATTAGCAATCCCAATTGTTATCTCGTGGCCCTGGCGCTTCAGCATTGGTTAAACCTCCCCTGGATCCCAAGTATCTCAGGGTTGAGACTCAGCTGCGACACAATATAAATAATTTTTCCTCTAGTGAGTAGTGGTTCTAAGAGTGTGTGTCATCTCCATAGACAACCGCAAGCACTTTCTAATTTATCCTAGTTAGATTTACCTTAGTAATCAATGAAAAACTTCCGTGGACCGGACCAGTTATCCTTAGAATTAGTAAATGTAAGTTACCTCATGCCAACTAAAAAATATAACAATTATCTCATGGATATAGTGAACTGTTAGGCGGAAGCATTTCTAAAAATAATTGTATTGTATTATGGATATATACTAGGATCAACATGTCTTGGTTAAAATTGTGTTTAGCAAAAGAATTTATTTTTTAGTTTATGCAATTAAGTAATGTATGTGTTTTATGCCTATGTTTTCGTTACTATTTTCATGCATTTGTTCCTTTGCACGAGCATATTTGACATACATTCATTACTTTTACATTGTTTTCATCCATTTTGAATGTTTTTATTAACAGGACACGAATTTAGAGTTAAAATGGAGATAAAAAAATCTTCAAATGTGATTTTTCAACGTGATGCACGGTATGATAGTTTCCCTGCCATGATAGTGTGTCATTTGCAAAGTTAGGTGAGAAATGGATCTACAACCGAACCTCCAGAAGGAAACCCGAGCTACCCATGCTTTTAAGCACGGATTGGTCATGCTTTTAAGCACAGCCGTGTTTCTCACTATTGCACACTAAAGTGATTAACAACAACCCATATGGCCCAGCCATGTTTTTCCACACGGTCGTGGTACGGTGGCAGCACACCGATATTTTCAAAAGGTTTCAACGAATTTGGAGGGTCTGTGAGACGTTAAAAAGAACCAAGAGCCTCGTGTTGAGGCATCAAGTGTGACAAGGAACCCTAGGAGATTATCATTTCTAAGAAGTCGTCTAAATTTCGTCCACCCTAAAGTTTGGAGTTCATCCGAAGACACCGATGCACACGTCGACTAAGCTTTCTCTCTCTTTTCTCTATGATTTGAGTTGTAAAATGTCTTCTTCTATATATGTCTTTGTGTTGTAACTCTATCTCCATGGAGTAGCTCTCTTGATTCTAGGATAAGAGAATAGTTTGATGCATTGTTGATATTCATTTTCTATTAATTTTTCTCTTTTTATCACATGATTGTTGAGCTAAATCCGCAAGTACACGAAGTAGTCATGAACTAATAAATATCAATCCGCAGGGACTGGAAAGTGAGCACTAGGGAGGTCACAAGGCGAATTAGGTAGACTAAACAAAAAGTTGGGGATTAATAACTCAGTCAAACTAGAGCTAGGAGAAAGAGATCTAGAAGAGTATTGTTGAGAAAGTCTATTTGGGAAGGGAGTTCTAGGATGTTGGTTTCATTACTATCTAGCCTACACCACGTACCTACTAGCATGCAATTTAGAAGATCCTTTTAAGCATGAATTAAGCTATCCCTTGTATGGATTCGGCTTCTATTCCGAAGGAATCCCCAAGATGTTCGGCTTAATGATTACTCTTTGTCACAAATGGACTCCCGATCATACAACCTTGGATATTCCCGTTACACGGCAGCTAATCCATACATCTATTAAATCAAACACATGTATAAGCAATAAGAGGATTCATACATGCATGAAATTAAACAAGAATAAAGTCTAAACATATATCATTGAAGCAAGTCAAGGGCATATCCATAGAGTTGCATCAAGAATTATATCACAACTACTTCCACAAACCTAGAACAAGGGAGATCTACTCTATGAGTGAAGGAAAAAAAGATAAGAAGACATAGAAATAAACATTCTACAACCAAATCAAAGAGAAGAGGAAGGAGAATGCTTAGCCAAGTTGAGGATGATGCCTTCAGATCCAATCCAATACTCTCGGATGTCGGTGGATGAATGGAACGGCTTCTGATCGTCATGAAACTCTCTGAAAGGATGACGGTTGCCTAAAAATGTCTCTCTAAGGGGAGAAAACTCCCTCACCATTGTGTTAATAGGCACGGCCTACTCATGCACACGATGTGAAGATCCGGCACAGCCGAGTCGTATGCCCGCCTGGAAGGAATTGGCACGGCCTACCCATGCAGAATCCTAAGAGAAGCCACACAACCACACAACCATGTAGAATGGCACGGCTAGGCCTTGTGGCTCGCTGGATGAAGCCACAACTGCTTAGTGAGTGGCACTGCTGGCTCAAGATGGCCTTCGGAAAAGTCTCTCTCCATGTGTCCTTCATCCGATTTGGCTCCTTTCCGCGCCCTGTCATGAAAACACGAAAAGAGCATATCTCAAAACAAACAAGTAGAAATGCTGATAAAATATGAAAAGGAATGTAATAGCATAAATTGTAGACAAGAAATACCAATCAATGTGTGTCAATAAAGGCTTAAATGCATGTAAAACTTACACACACCACACCCCCAAACTTGAACTTTTGCTTATCCTCAAGTAAAAAACAACAATCTAAACTCTCTCACTTCATCCAAGTATCGTATGTCTCATGAACAAATGAAGGTATATCAAAGTTAGACGATTTTGAGTGAGAGGTATCCATTCTATTCGATCCACCCAATGATTTCCATACCTCGATGCTGTGAAAGGTATTAGGGATTATACGGCTTAACCCACATGGTAATTCAAAGCATGAATTAAAACCATTAAGTGTCCAAACATAATCATTATTAAATAATCAGAATGAATTTTGCTTAGTCCAAAGGTGTCCTAAAAATTGATAGAGCATAAGAATTCTAGAACTACTCCTAGGTAGGTGGAGTAAGCCATACTTGCTAACCCATTCCAACCAATTCTATTAACCATCCAATCAACATCTTCTCTAAAGCACAATACATCTAAAGTGTGATAGTCCAAAAATTTTGTGCATGTAATGGAATGATGTACTAAATTATTGAAACGATCTTTTTGTTCATCGCTATTGAAACCAGTATTGAAATTGTTATGTATACCTTTGTCACATGTCTTTCGTAGCTTCTTATCAATAATTTCCCTTTTCCCTTTGTCGATTGATGCGCTTTCCCTTCCTTTGTCTACTTTTCATAACATCTTGAACGAAGAAGGGAAAAAAATTGACCCTTGAGGGATGTTGTGGAAGAACTTCACCTTTGTTGGGGGTAGGAGAGTTGGGAGGACTATGGGAAAAGGGTTTATTAGAGGAAGAAGTGGGAAGGAAGGGGTTGGAAAAGAAGAGGTGGGGTGGAGAAGGCAGTACGGGCATGTTTACACATAACACGCCCCTGCCCTAGGTTAAAAAGGGGGTGGCAGTGATCGACACGACCTTATCGATTGACACGACCTAACAGTGCCCTTGTCTAGCCCAACTATCACGGTCGTGCCAAATGGCATGGCCAGGCCTTGTCCTCTTCTCCTCCAAAGCCCTCACACAGTCAGATCTCCTTTCTGCCTCTTCTTTTCATCCTTGATGTCGTTTTTAGTGAACCTTCTTCTCCTTTAAGTCCCCCAGGCCCACAAAAATACTCATGGCCAGCTCGTGGAGGGCAGAAACCCACAAATATGGGAGAATAGCATGAATTAAAACCTAAATTAATAAAATTGAACTAAGAAAAGTTAAACAAACCCTTTGGTTGTCTCTTAAGAAGTGCTCATTTAGGCTCACGAGCTCAACCCCTGATACTCAATCTGGGGTTGGAGTTTGGATAGTCCTAACCATTACTTTTCATCAACCGGCAGAATTCTCGCTTTAGAATGTGTCTATCATGTCATTTCTTCGTTCTTTCCTTATAAGCCTTAGCATTTTCTTACGCATCCATTCTAAGCTCATTGAGTTCATTCAGTTGGAGCTTCTTTTTCTCTCCAGCTAACTTTAAATCGAAATTAAGTCATTGAATCGCCCATAGGCCTTATGCACCAATTTCACTGGCAGGTGGCATGGCTTTCTATAGACCAACTGGAAAGGGGGCATTCCGATCAGGGTTGTATGTCATTCGATAGGCCCACAAAGCCTCACCCAACTTAAGGGCTCAATCTTTCCTTGATATTGACACTGTCTTCTCCAATATATCCTTTATCTCTCTATTATAGATTTCAACTTCTCCACTCATTTGCGGGTGATATGGTGTTGGTACTTTATAGCTTACTCCATACTTTTAAGTAAGGTTCAAATTGTTTTTCGATGAAGTGTGATCTCCCGTCACTAATGACTGCTTTAGGTACTCTAAATCTTGAAAAGATTATTTTTTTTTTTTGAATATTTTGATCACTATTTTGGCATCACAAGTGGGTAATACAAGAGCTTCTACGCATTTAGAGACGTAGTCAATAGCGACTAGAATGTAGTTGTTACCATGAGAGCATGAAAATGGTCTCATATAATCAATACCCCAAACATCGAAAAACTCAACCTCTAAAATATAGTTAAGGGACATTTCATGTCGCTTGGTAATGTTCCCTGTCCTTTGACACCGGTCACATGGCTGAACATAATTTGCTTCATCCTTAAATAGGTGGGGCCAATAGAATCCTACTTGCAAAATCTTTACAGCTGTCTTCGAGATACCAAGGTGTCTCCCATATGATGACGAATGACAGTGATACAATATTTCCTTAGCTTCATCTTCTAGAACACACCTCCGATAAATAGTGTCACCACATTTCTTGTATAAAAGTGGTTCATCCCATACGTAATACTTGACATAAGAAAGAAATTTCTTCTTATGATGGTAGGTGAAGTGTGACAGAATAACTCCATTAGCTAGATGTTTGCAATGTCAGATACCAAGGTACAATCTTATAAACCACAGATAGAAGGTGCTCATCCAGGAAGGAATCATCAATCGGTAATTCTTCTTGGTCTTCCCCTTCTATATTGAGACATATCCGTGATAAGTGATCTGCCACTATATTTTCTGCTCCATTCTTATCTCAGATCTTTAAATTAAACACCTAAAGAAGCAATATCCATCTAATCAAATGTGGTTTGGTGGTATTCTTGTTAAGTAAGTATTGTATGGTTGCATGATTAGTGTAGACTATAACCTTAGACCCCACTAGACAAGATCTGTATTTGTCAAAAGCAAAAAACCACTACTAGCAGTTCCTTTTCTATGGTGGCATAATTTACCTGAGCATCATCTAAAGTCTTGCTTGCATAGTGGATAGCATGGAGTTTTTAGTCTTTTATCTATCCCAATACTACTCCCATAGCAAAATTGTTTGTGTTGTACATGATTTTGGATGGAATTCTCCAGTCTGGTGCTTGAATTATAGGAGTTGATACAAGGGCACTCTTGATTTGATTGAAGGCCTCTAAGCAGTGTCGGTCGAAATAGAATTTAGCATCCTTCAAAAGCAAATTTGTAAAGGGCTTTGAAATTTTTGAGAAGTCATTTATAAATCAACGATAAAAAAAACTTGTATGCCCTAGAAAGCTCCTTATCCCCTTCACAACAACTGGTGGTGGCAATTTTTTTATTACTTTGACTTTTGCTTGATCTACCTCATTTCCTTGCTTGGATATCTTGTGACCTAGAACGATCTCTTCCTTGACCATAAAGTGGCATTTTCCTAGTTTAGGGCCAAGCTAGACTCCTTACACCTTTGTAACACTTTGGAGAGATTGGCTAAGCATGACTTGAAGTTAGTGTAATACACTGAGAAATCATCCAAGAAAACCTCCAATATATTTTTAACAAAATTCAAAAAGATAGCTATCATGCAGTGTTGAAAAGTAGCGGGGGCATTACAAAGCCTAAAGGGCATCCTTCTAAAAGCAAAGGTTCCATAGGGACAGGTGAACATAGTCTTCTTGATCATTCAGGCGAATAGGAATTTGGAAGAATCCTAAGTATCCATCTAGAAAGCAATAATGAAAGTGCTTTGCTAACCGCTCTAGCATTTGATCGATAAAGGGCAATGGGAAATGATCCTGTCTAGTCTTCTTGTTCAATTTTTTGTAGTTGATGCACATGCGCCATCCTATAACTGTTCTAGTTGGGATCAACTCATTGTTCTCATTTCTAATAACCATCATTCCACCTTTCTTTGGAACCACTTGTACTAGGCTCACCCACTGGCTATCAGAAATGGGATAAATAATTCATGCATGATGAAGTTTAAGCACCTCAGCCCTGACAACTTCTTTCATGTTAGGGTTAATCTTCTCTAATGTTTGAATGAGCTCTTATGGTCGTCTTCAAGTAGAATCCTGTGCATACATAGGGCAAGGCTAATTCCTTTGATATCATCAATGGTGTATCCAATTACCTTCCTATGGTGGCTCAGTTTCTTTGTCTCTCAAATGCTCAAATCAGAATTGACAATCATTGGGAACGTGGAGTTTAGCCGAAGAAACTCGTATCTGAGGCTAGAAGGTAGAGCCTTGAGTTCCATCTTGGGTGGCGTAGAATGCGGTATTGTTGAGTCCAGTTTAATAGTCAAAATCTGCTCACTCTTCGGAGTTGAACTTTGGGTCTCCTCCCACTCTAGTGTGTCCTTCCCCCCTTATCATCATGGATTTTCAATATCTCACAATCCCACCTTGTCTCGAAATGGTCCTCTAGTAATACTATCTAGTTTACACCACGTACCTACCAGCATGCATTGGGAGATCCTTTTAAGCATGAATTAAGATATCCCTTATATGAATTCAGCTTTCGTTTCAAAGGAATCCCCAAGATATTCTGGTTAATGGTTATCCTTTGTCACAAAGGGACCCCTGATTATACAACCTTGGGTATATTCTTGCTATGCTGCAGCTAATCCATACATCTATCAAATCAAACACATGTATAAGCAATAAGAGGATTCACACATGCATGAAATTAAACAAGAACAAAGTCTAAACATATCACTGAAGCTAGTTAAGGGCATATCCATAGAGTTGCATCAAGGATTACATCACAACTACTTCCACAATCCTAGAACGAGAGAGATCTACTCCATAAACGAGGGAAAAAGACAAGAAGACATGGAAATAAATATTACAACAAAATCAAAGATAAGAGAAGCCAAGTCGAGAACAATACCTTTGGATCCAATCCAATACTCTCATATGTTGGAGGATGAACGGAACGACTTCCGATCATCATGGAACTCTCTAAAAGAATGATGGCTACCCAATGATGTCTCTCCAAGGAGAGAAAACTCCTTCCCTTTGAAAAGGGAAGGAGATCCCTTTTATAGATTTCGAGTTGTGCGCCCTAGATGTCAGGAGGCACGGCCTACCCTTTCACACGGCGTGAAGATCTGGCACTGTCGTGCCTAGTGGCATGGCCAAACTGTGTACCTATCTAAAAGGAAGTGGCATGGCCGTGCAAAATCCTAGGAGAAGTTGTTAGGACTTTTATGTTAGACTAGAGGGGTTGAATAGTCTTTCTTCAATTTCTACCTACAACTTGTTAGTAAAAGTAAATACAATAGAAAACTAGAATGAAATACAAGAGAAATCCAATATTAACTCCTTGATTTACTTGGTCTCTACCTCCAAAAGGTGACTAATCCAAGAATTTACATCGATAAGCGCATTTCCACTTTAAACTTCTCCTTCTTAAATCAAGCATGAAGATGGAGAAACCTTTACATCGAATGATCCTCTCTTCCTCTTTGCAAGATCACAATTAGGGTTTAGGAAGAAGAGAAAATGGAAGTGAGAGCTACTGCGTCATTGGAGAGCTTAAACAGATGTAATAATTAAGTGTTAGTTTTTTCTCCAAGTTCTGGAGCTTTTATATTAGCTTACCAAAATCTCGAGCATCAGTCGACTAATGAACATGTAAGTCGATTGCTCTTAAATAACGGCTACTTTAGCAATGGGGATTTTGCAGGATTCTGTACGTCAGCAATCTCAACAGTAACCAATGAGTCAACTACTGCTTAGTCGACTGGTCTTCATGGGCTAAGCGAATAGAACCTTCTATTCGCTCCCCAGTGGACTGATGACTTTATCAGTAGAAATCCTAATTTGCTCTTCTGATTTTGACTTTGCCTTCCAGCCTCCTCCATTAGTCTTGCATCCCTCGAATGCTTCTCCATCCATCACACCTTGCCTTCAGGAGCTTCCTTCGGCCTTGTCATCCTCATCAGGTCTTCCTTTGCCAAGAGGCTCCTCACCTACGGGACTTCAACCTTGCCAAGAGCTCCTTACTCTAAGACTTCAAACTTGTCAAGTCACATTTAGACTTTTCTTTAGACCTGTCACCTACACACTCAATAG